>VZRF01008129.1:1144-178241 GCA_013396875.1 Vireo altiloquus | reverse complement strand
ACAGGAAAATATTTACCAAGAGAGATGAAGTTATTGTTGTATAAATGTATCCTTTCCAACTGTTCAGATGAACAGCTGATTAAATTATACAAGGACAAAAACATGAGGATGGCAGTAATCACTTCATTTGCCTTAGGTGTGAGTCATCTTTTAAAATCTCACTATATATTGCAGTAGGGGAAGATCATTTAACCATATGCAGTCTGGTGGTGTAACTCTAGCACAAGTTAAAACAGCAGAATTGGTGTTGCTTTTCCTTTTTTTCCTCTTCTTTCTTTTCTTTCCTTTAGTTATTGCAGATCTGGGCATGAGTCTACGGTATGTGGTTTCTGAGCTTTCTTAAGATCAAGATCATTTAGAACTAGAGTATCAGTCCTGAAGTCACCTCTGTAATTTTTGTTGAACAAATAATTGATTATTGCCAATCCCTCCCTGCCACTTAAAGACAAAAATAGTTATGTGCAATTTATTACTGGTTACACAATAAACTCTTGCCAAGGCAAACCTCCCGAACCTCTGCTGTCAAAAGTCAACTGAGTGTCAGCATAGACATAGATTCTTACCATATTTAGGTTTAAATTTAACAGAAGGAAGATNTAACAGAAGGGAGATCCAGAACACAAGGACATACCCATGGACAGTAGTTTGGTCCTGGAATGCTTTGCCCAGAGAGACTGAGGGATCTCCACCTTTAGAGAAATCCAAACCTTGACTGGACAAGGCTCTGAGAAATCAGGCCTAACTTAGGGTGATTTTTAACAGGAAATTGGATCAGATGATCTCCAAAAGTCCTTTACAACCTGAAGGTTTCTATGATTTTACAAGCATATTAAATGCTTAATGAGTGTTACAGTTCCCATCTGAAAACTGCCAAAAATTAGCAAACTTGTCAAGAAATCTGTCAATTTCTAAGCCATTTTTATATTGGAAAATAATGAGTTTACTATTGTTCTTGTCCTGTGGAGATAGACTTAAGTTAATCTTTGAACATGCAGATGAACATTATCAGATCTCATTGGAAGGTTTTATTATGTCATTAGAAACAACAGTGACGTTTACTAAAAATGAATGAGTAAAAATCCTTGATTACCTCTTCTCCACTATAATTACTTAATAAGTTTATTGAGGGGGTGCTCCTAAGTGTTACAGAATCCTGGTCTGTTGTGTTAGGTACACAGCAAAAGATGCTTTCTGCAGTTCTGCATTGATTACTTTTCTAATTTAGTGTAATTTTCCCTTTAATCCTCAAGATGATGTGTTTGGTCATTATTAAACATATCCTGATCAAGCAGAGTGAAAGCAATGAAAATTTAGATGCAAGGTGTATCTCAAGATTCCTTTTAGACTTGGGTCTGTCAGAACTGGTTAGCAGTTTGTGGGGGTGTGGTTTGCGGGCTGAAGAGCTGTTAATTTTTTTAAGGACTGTGCTTTTAAATAAAAGTGTATCAGGAGAACATTTTCCTTCTGCAAATTTGTGGTGATTTTCTGTTAGAAATAGAAACACACTAAATTTTACAGAGTAACCATCAGTACCTGTAACAAAAAATTATTCTCTAAAACCAGACTCAGGTTACAGTTATATTCTCCCCCATCCTAATTTTACTATATTTAGTACAGTACGAGCCTGAAATGTAATACTTAGGTTCTACATTCTACTTTATAAAGCAATAGACCACATTCGTTTCAGGTTTCAGCAGCTCCCCTTAAACAGATTCAAGGCTTTTAAAAGGCATAATTTGGGAACAGATGAAGGTCAGTGTACAGTCATGTGCTCGCTTCTGTGCTTTGACTAATAACGTTTGAGAACAGGGACACAACTGTACCTTTTCCTAGTTGACAAAACAAATTTATGTCAACTTCTCTATTTGAAGGTATGAAAAATTCACTGTAAAGTTCACTAAATTAAAAAAAAAAACATAATTGGGGAGACTGAATTGTGTGCAAGATAGTTAATATGAGTTCCTCTCAACTCTGAAAATATGCGATGAGTAAAAAGGATTTGGACTAAAAAACTTGCAACTCTGCATGTGCATTGTACCCATTCATGCTGCATTTTTACATTCAAAAACATGTCACAGTGACTCAGCAGTAGTTCCTGACTTAAAAATTCTTAATGTAAAACCTGAAAGCTTATTCTTATATTCCTGTTGTATAAGATGTGCTTTTTTTATTTTTTTCTTCCTTGGGAAAACAGACTTTATCTATTACAAAGACAACTGAAAAGTGTAGTTTTCCGTCAGGAGTGAGTTGACAAGGTGAAGGCAACCAAAGCAATCTGCATCTCAGCTTGTTCCCTCCTGCAGGTACCAGTCCTGGGGGCAAACAGGGAAAGGTTTTCGAGGCAGGTTAAAAATGAGCATAACTCAGAAGGAGGAGATGAAGGTATCCCAGCTCTGTGCTCTGCAGTTACCTGGCCCAGGGCAGAGATAGAAGCGTGGCTGCCCAGGGGAGTGAGGAATGTGGCCCAACAGCTGTGCCAGGAGGTGGCTGCATCCCGGCTCTGGCCACAGGAGCCAGCCAGGGATGGTCACCAGAGCCTGGCGAGTGGCCTGCAGGAGCCACGGTTGCTATTCTGGCTCGGTGGCTGTAGCAGGCAGCTATGGAGACAGGGTGGAAGTCATGTGCCCTGACCACATTATAGGAGTGGATTAAATTCCTTCTCCTATTTCATATGCCAGATCATTTGGGCTTTATGGAAACTTAATCCTGTATGTATTTTTCTGGTTTATGTCCTAGTGTATTATAAGACACCATGAAATTTAACTCAGATACTTCCTTTGTGCAAGAATTATCACAGTAGCTTTAAAATACAGCTTTTTAAGATAAGTTTTTCTTGGGTGGCATATGCCTTTTACTTGCAATGATGTGCTGTTGTTCTGTAAACCTTGTCGGTCTTTGTAATGTCTCCTCCGGGGTGTCAATGATGTGGAATTTTCTTGATTATCTTCAAAGATAGTGTGGAAGATAATGCACTGTTTAAAATCAACTGGAGGTAGTTCAGCAAACAAAAATGATGAAACGTTTAGGGAAATAATAGCTGGGAGAAGGTAATGAGGGCTGGGCATGTTCGTGCAAAGAATAGCACAACTGAGGAGAGAAATTACCACTTATCACAAAATGTAAAGGAACGTTACAAAGCAGGCCAGAATCATTTAATTTCGTCAGTAATCAATGACAGAATAAAAAATGATGTATGGTGGAGAAAGTATTTTTAAAATGAAACACTAAGAAACTGTTTTTACCAATAAGCAGTAAGACAATCCAGGAAAGCATGTTTTGTAATCACTGTCATTGAAAACGCTCAGGTCTAGGCTTGATATCTGTCTATCAAGGATGCTATCAGGATAATGATAATTTTCCTGGTATTAGAAGGAGAAAATGTAGTAGCCTATTAGTTTCCTTCAACCCAAGTAATTACGCGATTTGTTTGCATACAATATTTGCAAATAAAATGCACTTAATGCTGTGTTTTCTGTTGTTCATTTTTGGGGTTTTTTAAAGTGAAGACTTGGCAGATCCTCTGCTTTTGTGCCAGGAATTCTGCAGGCATACTTACTGTCTTTTAAACTGAGTTACTGTATTGTTACCTTAGGATCCAATCTAAATAAAAGCATAGGAGTGAGAGAAACATTAGTGTATTTGGTGCTGTAAAGTTATCAGAGAGAAACATGAAATCATAAGCCAGATTTTCAGATTCTCATTTCATCTTTTTAAGCATGGGATATGAAAGCACCCTGTAGCATATAATCTCTTCTCTGCCGTATCACTGAAACAGGATAAAATGGCAGTAAAATCTTTATTGAGGACATTGCTTCATTGGGAAGTTAAATATTTGCCTAATTTTAAGAATACAATCCATGAAAATTCTTACAACTAGGCAGGCACACAAGAATTTTGGCTGATTAAACATAAATTTCTGGATACATGTTTCTGGTATCCACATTAAAAGCATCTTGGGTTTTTTACAAGTTTAGGGATTTAATTTTCTACTGTTTCCAATAATGTGCAAAATAAATGAATGTGTTTATTCTCTTACAGTCACTGAAATGAGAAAGAGTCTTCCCTCTGCTTTCAGGTGATTTTGAAATAAACCTG
Source organism: Vireo altiloquus (assembly GCA_013396875.1). NCBI lineage: Eukaryota > Metazoa > Chordata > Aves > Passeriformes > Vireonidae > Vireo > Vireo altiloquus. Next base: position 174,146 of record VZRF01008129.1, on the reverse strand, counting down.
TTCTGTGCAAAGGCTGCCAAGAGTTTGTACATGGCCTAGAAACAGTAGCATGATCATGGCCTGCATTTGGGATTGGTAAAAATAATCTTAGGAAAGCTAGGAAATGTTCTGTAATTGGAGTGCCTGTGTAAAAATATCTCTTGGAAAAGAGGAAATTACTTAAACCTTATTCTAGAAATGGGAAAATTGGGGAAAGTGTGAACAACTGCCAGTGTCTCACTGATGGTGCTGAGACTGTGCAGTTATACCTGTAAAAGATTGTGTTATGCATATCATGCTTGGCTTTTGGTAGGTAATAAACAAAGTTGCTGGTTTCCCTTACCTTAGCATAGAACACTTGAACTTTTTTGTTTTATGAGCTGTCCTTGAAACCTGATGTTGTTTTAAAACTTTGACTTCTGCCATTTCAGAATGGAATGGAACCATACTTAGGCCTTTTAGGTGGATTATTTATTGGTCTTACTATGCAATAGCATTTATAAATGGCAGTTTCACAGATAATTAGGAATTGGAACAAAAGCCCATCAGGCTCTGACATCTGTTGCACATAATGCCCATAAAGCTGTATTTAATCAAACAAGTTAGCATAAAACCTGAATTTATTTATTAAAATATTTTGTTGAAAGAATCCCATTGAGATGCAATGTGTCATTTCCAAGGGTATCCTGGGATACTGGCCAAGATATGACACTTAAGGAATGTTATTGAGAGCAGTGTGCTTTGATGTCTCATTTATTTTGCAGTACATTTTTCTTTTTATTTTTTTTCTTTGTTATATGAAAATAGGTTGCTGAGAGAATTGTTTATTCCAAAGAAGTTGTCCTGATAATATTCTCTGATTGGCAACACAAATTGCTATTTTACAAGTAGATATAAATTAGGTTTTAAAAGTGCACATATATGGGTTTATTACCACTTCTTAGTCCATTTTTATGCTGGTCTGATGATTACCCAAACATATGCTTCCTGCTTTATGGTGTCATGAACAACTTCCTGCTGCAGTTCAGTTTACTGAAACCAATGTTCCTTTTGATTTTTTCCAAAGTTACATTTATTTTCTTAAGCATACATGGCTCACCACTTTTTCTGGGTTTATTTAGTATTAAATATTTACGTCGTGTTGGAGAAAGCATTCAAATTTCATCAGAATACAGAAGTCTTTTAGACATCTCTAATTATCTATTGCCAAATCCACTTTATCTGTGATTAGTATGAAAGGGTGAATGTTTTTGTCAGGAGCTTATAGCTTTGCTTTTGTAATAGGCTGCATTTTAAGCAGCCAATTGGATTGGTGTTGGCCTTTGAAAGATGCAAAATGCTTTGAAGGAAGACTTAAATGAACCAGTAAAGATTGTGCAAGCACACACATTTGATCTCAGGACTATCTGCATTATAGTTAAAGCTCTGGGAAACTAAAGGAATTGCTATGGAGAATAATCAAAGGGTACAGCTTTATTACATCTCTGTTCCAAAAATGAAGGGGCTATTTTGTCTGCCTTAAGGACCTGGGTGCTGTGCTGATAAAAGGAAGAACACAGCACTTTAGACACCACATTAGAAGCTTTCTGGATGTGTCCAGCTATGAAATGAATGGTTAATTTGAATACAGAAGTGGAACAGGGGCTACATACAATTTTTTCTCATGGACATCAAAAATAATTTTGAAATAAGATGAAGCAGGCCCTCCTGAAGGTTGACTCCTCCCAAAGAATTGCTTTTGACTGTTGGCTCTCAAACAAGTTTAGGTGGTTTTGGATTATCACTTTAAAACTGAAAGCACAGTCATTTTAGATTCAAACAAGAAAAGGACACAAACGTGAACATGGTTGTGTAGAGACCTCACTGCACCTTCCAGGATCTGAAGGAGGCACACAGAGAAGCCAGAGAGAGACTTTCCATCAGGAACTGTAGTGACAGGACAAGGAGTAATAGGTACAGATTGAAAGAGGGAAAATTTAGGTTAGATATCAGGAAGAAATTTTTACGGTGAGGGTGGTAAGACACTGGAACAGGTCGCTCAGGGAGGTTGTATATCCCCCAACCCTGGAAGTGTTCAAAGCCAGGTTGGATAATACCTTGAGCAACCTGGTCTGGTGGGAGGTGTCCCTGCCTGTGGCAGAGGGGGTTGGAAGTGGAGGATCTTCAAGGTCCATTCCAACCCCTTAGCATTTTATGAACATAAAATCTGATGTGGGGTGTTTCTCAAACATAATATTTTAAAAAGACTAGATGGAATTATAGTCTTGACATGGAAAACTATGAATAATCAATTTGTCAACCCTCTATGAACAAAGAAAGTGAAATTCATATAAGTTCAAGAAGAAAATTTTATACTTCAAAGCTAAAACAGTTATGGGACTTCTAAATTATTTATTTATATATTTTCTTACTAACTTTTCATCTAGTGGGATTCGTAAATCTTGACATTTTCTCCTTTATGAGCTGTGTGGGCAAAAATATGAAATGTATGTTTTATATTCACATGCTCTCCAGCAGAGATGAATACATCTCTAAATACTTCTGTGGTTGCACACTACATTTGATCATTTTCTTCTGATTGTATCAAAGGGATTTTTAAAACCAAATATCTGTTGAGAGTCGAGGGGACTGATTAAATCACTTAACTCGCTTTTATTCCTGCATGCCGTTTTTGTGTCTCCCTTTGGAATCTGCCATTCCTTTTTCTTTGTCTTCTCTGAGAATGATAACTGAAATACTGCAGGCTCTGTGTTAGTGGTATTGAAGGGATTTTGATAGTTTGATTTGGTTTGTTTGTTGTGGTTTTTAAAAAATCATATATCATTAGTTCCTAAAGTCTCCCCCATGGAGCTGAGATTATTGTTTGTAGGCAGTACCTACCAGTATTACAAGCTTTAAACTAATTTTGAGATACTTTTTAACCTTTAAAAGTAGGTGAAAGTGACTGAGGTTAATACCTGAGAAGTCCTGGCTTTCAATATTAGTGTCATTTTCTTTTTAGGTGCTTTATCTTCCATTATTCATTTCTGACCACAATTTCTGTGTGTCACATATTTGCCCATGCTTGACACAAGCAGCTCCTGAGTTACTCTTACAAGAAAGGTCAAATTCCTTGCCTGTGTTACCTCATCAATTACTTAATGCATTAGTATTTTAGTTATTAGTACAAGATGATCACTAAAAGTCCTCATCTCCAGCCTTGAGAGTCTTAGCTCTCTGACAGAAGTATAGGAGAGTCTTGTCCTTGTCTTTGCTATTGCTATACTGTGAGGGTTTTCTAAAATTATTCTTTAATTTTACGAGTTCACATTTGTAAAGTCAGCATTAAGGCGACATCTAAGAATAAAGAAAGACTAGATCAATCTTTACTTATTAAAGGATTTTGAAAGTTTGGCTCATGAAAAGCAATTAGTAAGTGTCAGCAGTTGCATGTGGATTAACTATAGCCCAGGTTAACAGCTGTCAGATCATGGACAGATTGCCAAATTCACGAGTACAAGGTGAAATAACATGACTACCTGAAAAAAAAACTGTAACAAAAAGCAAAATAAAAAAACCCTAACCCTTTAGACAAAAAAAACCAAAACAAAACAACCCACAAAAAAATCAACAAAGCCCCATAATCCCCAAAACCATCCTTCAAGTATTAGAGTTCTAGAAGTGTATATTTAAGAAGCTGTGACAAAGTTCATTTGCTGGTCTTAATTGCTAGGATGTATTTTGTAAGAATTAACTTTGCATGGTCCATATGTGTGTGTGCACATTTTAACAGGATGTCAGTTTTCATCTGTCCCCTACCTCGGAACTGCTGTGGTCGAATGTTGTGTGTCTTGCGTTGCTCCATGAAACACCACCTTCCTTTCTCAGGTTTGAGAGTGTGAAGTTGTAGTATTTCTAACTAAATGTCTGCTGAGCTGGAATATCACAATGCATCAGTTACTGTGATTTCAATAAATACAGAGCTGTACTATGTTGTGGGAAGGAACCCACTGGAAGTAGTTTTCTATTACTGACTGGCACATGATGGAGTCATTTTCTGAACTCTTCTAAGAGGTGTTTTCAGCTGTAAAGGTTGTATTCGGGTGGATATTTTCTCTTTTGATAAGAGTCTTAAAGGAAGAGAAGGAATTAAGGTTCTGCACTCTTATATTGCAGTATCCTTGGGTCAGCTGTCTGTAATTTCTACACGTTGACTTAGACAGTTTAGGGAAGTCAAATATCCGTCAGAGAATCCTAATACCTATTTCACCTTTTTTGAAGTTTAAATGGTTAAATGCTGTGTGAGAGCCTTGGCTGAATAGATGGAATCCCTGTCAGAAAACATCGTGTTATGGGCCAAGACCAGACACACTTCAACTGCAAACTTGAATACAATAACATCTTAAGTACAGGTTAAATGCTCTTTGTATGTGACATTTTGGGTACATACCTTTCTTAAAATATTTTAAAACTACTCTAATTGTTCCTATATTTCTAGAAAGCACAATATTCTATGTCATTGCACAGTAAGCTGTTTACATGCATGCTTTCTTTGTAATTAGAGTAGTGATTTATTTTATGTATAAAGTGAGTGGGAGCTATGGCAGTGAGAAATTGAGAATGAGGTTGAGCTGAAGGCTGAGTAGGTCTGTGGTCTTCACCAGCCCCAGGAGGCACTGCACACACCCTGTCATCTCTTAATAAGTTCTTTTTCTGTTTGGTCATAGTACCTAATGCATCCACTGACTGATGTGTGGAGGAGCCAGGTCTCCTTTACTGGTTGGTGGCATTTGCGTTCCTGACCTCTCCTTTTACACCTCTGATTTCCCCCAGAGTCAGCTGTGAGAGGAATACCCAGCAAAGATACACACCTGTGGAAAATGGTAAAAGTAGTAATCTGCCAGACAAAATGTAAAGATTAGCAGGTCCAAGCTGAGTCTAAGGTTTCCTTAGTGCGGAGGTGTTACAGCTTGTTTTAAGGTATGGATGGAATCTTGGGATTTATCGTGATCCTTTTATATCAGGGTATTCTTTTCCTTTGTAAAATATAACAAAAAGTGATCTTGTGCTCCTGTTTGAGACATGGATGCGTGAATGCTCTTGCTACATTTGGACTTTTGATATCCATTTTAGATTAAATTCTTGTCTAAGATTACTGCCTTCTTTTAGGAAATGTGGCTGAGCTTTTTTTTTCTTTTCTAGTGCTTCTGTGTGTTTTTTCCCAAATGTACCGCTTTGGCTTAATTTCTTTTCTGTATCTTTTAGTTGTGGTGATGGTCAAAAAAAGTCCTTGTAGATGCTTTAATTTTTTATGTTATATATTTACTCCTCACTTTAAAGCTGTGTCTATAATACCCTAAAATAGGTCTGGTTGCAATATTTTGAAGGGAATTGCCTCGAAACATTAGGTACCACTGTAATACCCCANTAGGTCTGGTTGCAATATTTTGAAACATTAAGTACCACTGTAATACCCCGTGGTATAGTACCACTGAAAGATGTATTTGGACCTAGTAATGGATTTGTCATAGTTCTTTTTGGTAGCTTGTATTATCCATAAAAATAGCAATCTCAAACTAATTTTGTAATGAATTCTTTGTATGGTGGTTTAAAACTCCGGAAGATAAATACTTTCCTTATAGGCCAGACCAAACATCTGAACCCACACATTTGGGTCATTATAAGGAAACTCATTGAAAATGGGAGTGAGGCTCCTCCACTTAACTCAGTTGAGCAGTCTTGCTAAACTTTGTGTAATACTCAAATAACTGTCCTGAATGCAGCCTTCAATGGGTTTTCAGAAGTTACAGACCTGGTGACCTGTGGAAATACTTCATGTTATGTTGTTTCTTGTGAACAAAGAAACAGCAAATGGCATTCCCAATGTCACACCCCTCCTAAGAAGGTATAATTCTGAACCTTCTCCTCCATGACTCTCCAACTCTGACAGGAAATATTAGAACTTGTGTGCTGTGGTTTGTTAAAAAATGTAAATTTCTTTTCAAAATTGTTTGTCAGTCTCTCAGAAAATTAGAAGTAATTAAATAGAAAGTTCTACAGATTTGTGCCATTTCTGTACCCTCTCATCTCAAGATGGTGTGAGAAGCAGACAATTGTAATAACTTGCTGCTACTCCTTTCCAGCTAATTTGATCTTGTTCCTTAATTCTGACAGATTGTTTTTAATTTTCCCATCTGTTCCATAAAAATCTCAAGTGATTGACTCCTAGGAAAAAATAATGTCTAATAGCTGAGCCATTTTTAATGAGTTGGTATGAGTTATTTAGTGAGACATGCTGAAGAAGGCAAGCCAAAGGAAAGATTGGGCCTGGGGTGGTGGATGTAAAGAAAGGTAAAGGGCAACCATCTGCTTCAGGAAGCTTCCACTCTTCACCAGCAGCTTTAGGCTGCTGCTCTCTCCATTCAGGCAGTGCCCATGGACAAAACAACAAAGATTCAGTAGCAGTAATTCCTTTTCCCCTTTTATTTAGTGCAGAATCTGCCCTCAGACAGTACCACTTTGGGGAGAGGAACAGTCATGAAAAGGAAAAAAAACCTCAAAGAATAAAAGAATAATATTTAAGTAACCTTAAAAATATTATGGTCTGTGATTTAAATTCATTTCTTCCAGCAACCTACACAAACTCCCAGATACTCCAAAAAGAACCCCAGTGCCAGTAAACAGATTGAATGTTCTCCTCCAGCCTCTCTGAAGGCTAAAACCTTTGCTTTTAAATGGCCTGCAAATGGCATCTCCCAGGGCAGGAAGCCATCAATATGCAGTACAGGTCTTTGAGAATAGCAACCATGAATATAAATGCTAACATCTGGACTTCTCCCTTCTGTTTTGGTTTTTATATATTATTAATATAAACATTAACATTATTTTTAATAATCATCAGATAGCATTTTCTTTGGCAGCTTGAGACTTCATTATTAAATCGAATAGTGAAAATAAATATACAGTTCTTTTACAAGGAAAGTTGAAAGTTTGACTCAACCCTGCAAATATGCCATTGTGAGTCTAATCTATTGTAGAATTCATAGAATAATGAATTAACGTCTCGATTGCATACAGTGAGGCAGAACAAATGAGAGGATGCTGCCATGGTAATGAGCAAAATATACACTTGGGATTTTTTTGGCAGTGGGCTACCAACTAAGGAGAAAAACTTTGGTCTGCATTTTCTGAAACTAGTAAAACCTGAGAGTGCGTTAAGCAAGCAGAGAACATCAGAGTACTCTAGACATCCAGAGCATGTCCAAATACTCAGGCCATCAGGTGTCCCCATGACAGTTATTGCAAGAAACCAAAGAACCATTGAATGTAGCAGTTGAAGTTACTAGTTTAAATTTATACAAAATTGTACTTGGATGGTGTCTTTTGAAACCTGAGCTCAGCAAGTAGCTACAGATAGGAGATGCTCTGTGCTTACACAGAACTCACTGGCTCTGAATGAGACTAGACTGTGCCTGAGGTTTTGACTATCCTAATTTGAGATTGATATAAGGGAAAAAATGTTTTTATTTGTAAGGGTTTTTTGCTATCTAGTATCAATATTCTTAGACTGAAAGAGAGGGTGGTGGTGGTGTTCCTGTTGGGAAGAAGGACTTGATTGGTGCTTATTTTCATGTGACAAGACAAAAGTGACTTAATTTTGAGTAAATTCTCATTGGCTCTAGGAACATGATCCATTATCTATCCCTCTAGATGGACTTTGGACAAAGACCTTGTCGTGTTGTGGCGTTAGTAATAAATCTGACATGTATTTATGTAGTTGAAATTAAATTCACAAGATGTAAGTTAAATAGTTCTTCATTAAGCCTTCATAAAGCATTGATCTTTTGTTTTTTTATCTTCCTCCTCAGTGTGTCAATCCTGATCTTTAATACTTCTCGGCAGTGCTTTGTTGTGGTGAAGCAGTTCCGCCCAGGTAATCCTCTTTTTTAGATTTACTTTTGCTCTCTAGTGAAGCAAGCTTTTAAGGGTTTAGCAGTTAAAAGTTGGTGCATCTGTGGTGATAAAATCTTTGTTCTATATTCTGTTTCTTTGTATGGTAGCCCATCCTTTTCAGTCAGTCAGAATTTCTAACCAGGGAAATTTCCATTACAGATGAAACAAATGATCAGGGTAGCCTTACATTCTGCTTTTGGGCTGGTTATTGTCCTCTTTTGGATGAAATTACAAACAGCTCTACAGTGATCATGCAAGAAATTGCTTTAATTTGAAGTTCCTTCTTGACCTACTTATACAGAAGTGCAGCATTTTTCTTTTTGTTTTGTCTTAAATATTCTTTTTATTTTTACTGTCTCCTTGTGCATTATATAGTTGGGAAATTAAAATGAGGGAGATTCAGGACTGTATGCTTTTTCATCAGTATGTGGACAGCTTCATTTTACCAGTTATTATTATGAATTTAGGTTAATATATTTTTTTTCTGAGTTTTTGTATCAGTTATTTTAACTCAAAGCATTATTTACTTTCTGGAAGTTAAAAATGAAATGCATATTCTCTGCATGTTAATTAAAAGAAATCACAAGGTATTTCACTGACTGTTGCTAAGAGACGGTTTCAAGACTGCTCATGGTAGACTTTATAGGAAACTTTCTAGGGTAGTGTCACACTGCCCTTTCTTATTGGCAGTGATTACAGCCTCTGCAGTGCTGTGCAGCAGTGTCACACTGACAGTGCATCCTTCTCATGAAGTGCTAATTGCCTTGTATAAAGTGTTTGGTTATTTGTTCATCACTAATCCACTGTCTTTTATTTGCCAACGAATAAAGGGCTCCTGTAGCTGTTGCTCTCTTTGAGGCAGTTTTGTGGGGAAGCCTTCATATGCGTGCATATACATACATAGATATTTATATATACATATATATACACACATATGTGCTGAGCAGCAACACATTCATTGTGTCATCTGTATGGAAGTGTCAAATCAGCCTCAAAAGACTGGACTGTTTTTTGATTTAAACCATTCCAGAGGCTGGAGCTGCTCAGACACCTGGCCTTGGGCACAGTGGTCAGTCAGACACCCCACAGCAGTTCAGTGATCCCAACCATGCCCTGACATTACTCACATCCCTATATTTATAATTATATCTCCATTCCATGGTTTTTGTCTGCCCAGTGCCTGTTCCACAAAGCCAAGACAAAGGCTGAGGCTTTTCTCATTGCCAGATCCTCCCAGGGTCCCATCAGGAAGGCGATCACTCGTTGTTGTGAGTGAACAGCTGCCGCTCGCTCTCCAGGCACGTCCCCTGCACGTGTGCTGGTGCCATGTGTGCTTGCCTTTCCCTAGGCTGTGCTGTCAGGAGCAGCTTTTCCCACTGATGTCTGTGCTGCTTGTAAAGGCACTCATCCCTCCCTGCCCGGACACTCCCACCCCATTCCCTTTGGCAGCCCTTATGCAGCCACAGCAGAATGGCTGAGGACAGGAGGTTTTGAGGATCAGGCAGCTGAAGGAGTTCATGCTGGCTTGAGGGGTGGCAGGAGCACACAACCAGTGAGGCAAACAGCGTGCTCTGGGCTTAGATCATCTCGAATGATCATGAAATCACACATTTGGGAGGAGCAGAGAGAAGAAAATTAAACATGTATCTCTATATATGCTCCTCACCCATGACTAATTTGCAAAGGTATTGGTCAATGCTTATTTTAGTAGGCAATTGACCACACATTTTCAAATATAATAAAATTATACATTCCTGGAAAGGGCTGGAATTAGGACCTATGAACATGTACTCTGGTTTATTCACTGTAAGTATAATGACCTTTCAATGGATTGTGATGTTTGTTTTTCCACTGACTTAAAATAAACAGTATCAAAGATTTGAATCATAAGCCATATTCTGTTTCAGGACATATGAAACACCAGTACAGTCAGAAGTTTAGAGAGGAGCCAGTACCCTCCCCAGACAGCCAAACCCCAATGGCTCTTCAGTCCCTACAGTTTTCTCCTGTTTAGGGGTAGCAAACAAGTCCCTGTATGTGTCATCTACAAAGGCTGTTTTGAATAACAGTTGTGAACTTGCTCAGTTTGATTAAGCCATCTGTCTGTCCTTTGTCCCACCTTTCTGAAAGGAAAGTGAGAACATCAGTTCTTCTGGAGTTTCCACTCTGAGGCTTCTTACAGCTGAGTGGCTTCAGGGTAATTAGTCCAGATATGGATTCCACCACTTCCTTGGGAAGCCTTTTCCAATGCCTTACAACCCTTTCTGTTGTCATTCTTCCTGATGTGCAAGCAGAAGCTCCTCTGGCACAGGTTGGTTCCTCACCGTGCTGCCACTCATGGCTGTCTCCCTCTGGTGATGGCAGAGAGTGCCCAGCAATGAGGAAGGGGCAATTCCTGGCTGAGGAAGCATCAGAAGACAAGGGAACAATGGACATGGGACAAGTGGTTGGGTGACTGTGCTGGAGCTTCTGGATTTTGCTTTCCAAACTCTTTGTGGATTTGCAGTAAGGTGACAACCTGTAATGAGGAAGAGGAGAGGTTGCCCTCTGAAGAGTGTGCCGTAGCCAGTAGGTCACACACTGCTTTTCCATACAGTGCTTTATCACTCAGTGCATCACTTGTTCAGATTTGCACCTTCAAGAGAGGTATGAAAGATTCTCTGTTCCCTGATATTAGCAGGCAGCTTGGCTTTCTAGGCTTTGCTTATCTTAGAGTGATAAATTGAGTTTGAACCTTTGCAAGCCAGGTGATACTAAATTCATAATCAGACTCCTTGGTGAATGCTCTAATATTTGGGCTCTTACAGAAGTGGTTGGTACTGCTTCTTTTCTTCCTTATCTACAGAGAAAAACTGTTCTTGGGCTTGAAGTGTTGGCATATCACAGGACTTTGCTCTGAAGGGGACTGCTGGATTAGGCCCTTCTGGGAATGTAGGTTTTGATCTACATGGAGCCCAGTTGTGCTGAGAGAGAAGGAGAACGGCAGGTGCCTGATGGAGTGACAGGATGGGTTTCAGGGATACAAAAGACTTTTAACACTCTTAGGTCACATATTTCATATTTCTGTACCCCACACTCTTACCTGCATTCTGTTTTAATGCCCAAAGCCTTTAATGGGATGCATGTGTTGTTCCTTTTTTTAATTATCTGATATGGGTATGTCAGTACTAAAAAAGAAATAAAACTTTCAGAGAATTTGGCTCGTCTCAGAGAAATCTTGGATGTGGTTGTCATTTATGGTAATTTTCCTAGCTTTTAGAAGTTTTTGGAATAATGACAATAGACACCCTTCAAGGAGCTGTCCCTTAGAGCTGGCAGGGAATATTTTTTTTCTGGCTTCATGCTGTGCTTTAAAAAGAAAACTGAGCTCTAAGTCATGTCTCTCAAGTAAGAAGTGGAAACTATCTGTACCTGTTTGAATCTCAAAGACCTAAGTGTACGTAAGACAAGCAGCTTTAGAAGTTTTAACTTCTGGAGAAAGTTTAGATTTTGGGTATTGGACTGATCTGGACATCTCCCTTTCAAGTGCTGATCTTGCTATTTTACACTTCTGAGGTGTCAAAACGAATATTGCAGAAGGAGCCCAGGCACAAATTTCTGGGGTGAAGACTGCCTCAGAGACCAAGTGTTTAAGAAGTCACTGATATACTTCACTGTTTTGCAACAATATTTCTCTAGAGACCCTTTTTAAAGACATACTAAGCTAAATCCAGTACCTGGAAGGACAAAAAGTTGCCTATTAAACCTGAGTTCTTTTATATCAATTCTGCAAGATTTAGAATGGGAAGTAAAAGAGAAACTAATTTGAAAATCATGTTATGTGTATGTGAAATGTGCATGTAAAATATTTTAATGGAATAAAAATAGGTTCAAAGTTTAAAATAGTTTCATTCAGCGTGGTTTATAACACTCTCTTGGAAACCTTTCATGAAAAGCAAGGGGATAGACATAAGGAAATGTCAAGGAGAAAACAAGTGGAATTATACCTGTGTACTAAAGTTACAATGATCTGGAGTTGTCTGTCAGTAGAGATTCTTTGTGTGTTGACATCCAGTCCTGCAGTTCTCACTCAGGCAAAATTTCTGTTGACATCAATGAGAGATTTTACTTAAATGTGGACTAAAATCTGACATTTGCACTTTCTTTAGGAGTGCATTACAGTGGCAGCTGTTTGTAGATTAATTCAAGAAGTCTTTTTCAGACTCCACACAGGAATCTGTGCAAGGAGCTATATATTCAAAAGAGGATTTTTTTTCCCAAACAAACATACATGCTTTTCATACCCTTTCTAAATAACAGCTGAGTTGACAGGCTGAAAGACTCATCACTGTGCACATGGTACTTTATGTGCAACCCAACTTTCCTGCAAGATAACTGCATAGTTAAAATTAATTCCCAATATCTGCATTGCCCAACAAATGGAAGCTGTATGGTGCTTCTGGCACTTAGATTTCTTGATGAGCTAACTCCCTTTTTCAATTTTTATTTGTTTTAAGGTGTGCGTGAATTCATTTCAGATGATGTAAATACAAATCGGAGTTTAAAGAATAATTTTACGAACATGGCAAGAGAACCTTTGTTCTTTAAAATGCCAGTTTTGTGTGTCATTATTTTAACAGATAACAGAGCTGAATGCCTTGTTACTCTCAAGTACTCTCATGGTTGTTAATTTCCAGGTAAAATTCATCTACCACCCTTTGTTCTATTTCATGTGAGTAAACTAACATACTGCCCCTTGTTTCTTTTTCTTTTGTATTTTGGGGTTTTTTTTAAGCTGTTTACATGTGTGAAGTAGAAATGCATCATCCTCAAGTCTTTCAGAATCAGGACAAGGAGAGCTTCACTTCCCTGGAGAATCCCTTACCTGCTGTGGTTGGAGTCACCTATGAACTCTGTGCTGGCATTGTGGATAAGCCAGGCCTTTCTTTAGAAGAAATTGCTTGTGAGGAAGTCTTGGAAGAGTGTGGCTATCATGTTTCTGTTGCAGACCTCAGGAGGATCACTTCTTACAGGTAAATAGCACCAAGTTAAAACACTTTGCATTTCATTGTTTCACAGATCGCTGAAGTGGTCTGAATGTTCCCTCTTCCCTTGTTTAAGCAGTGTGTTGGAGGAACGTGGACCTCTGAAGGTACAAGAAGGGTGTAATTTTTAGCAAGTGAGAGAAGTATTTACAGAAATGTAAGGAATTATAAATATCATATAATCAATATGATCATTATGGGATTGAATTCCAAGGAAGAATCGTACTACTGTGACTTATTCCAAAGAATATTAGAACAGGGAAAAGTTGCTTTGGGCTCTTCAGAGCAGTTTGTTACAGCACTAGAAAACAGCCCATCTTTACTATATTAGGTGTTTTGCATCTCTGATTCTTATTATTCTGATCAACAGTAGAAACTGCCCAAGATGCTCTCTGATTAACCTCTAACATGATTTTGCAGAAGCATGAGAACCTGTGCCGTTACATCTCTTCATAATATTTGGTGTGTAATTAAAGCTTCTTTGAATTGGACTATAATTATTGTTATATATGAAGATTTTGCTGATTTGACTGAGAAAAATATTACATTGTAATTTTGTAGGGTTTCAGATGGTTTTTGAAATAGTTTTTAACATGTTTTAAAACATTTTTTAGGAGTAAAGGAAAAATTAATATATAAGTGGAAAAATACAAAATGTGAGTTGCTGGTGAAAAAAACCCCTTAAGAGAAATTTTGCACACAGCTTTAATCCTATTATATCTCATTCCCAGCTTTTAGTATTGTTATCCAAAATGTATGTATGTTTGTATTTTACAGAGAAAGCAGCAGGTTTTTTACTTTCTTTATTTTACTTGACATCTCCATTGAACTAAGCCCTGTCATTGGTTTTTAATTTGGGAATTGAATACAAATCCACAGCTGTCAATCCTGGCAAATGTTATTTCCTGCTGGATTAACAAGCAGTGCTTCTGTTGAGGGGAGGGGGTGAATCACAGGAGCTGTCTTTTACAACTCATTGAAACCAGATTAAGGGTTTGTTCTGCTGAAAGAAAAAGCGTCTTCCAGTTTTATGAGCAAAAGCTGTCTATAGAATTTCATAGGTTGGGTGACACTGACAGGCTGCTGCATGCAGATATATACATATGTATATGTATGTATGTATGTGCATACAAATGCAAAACAGGAAAAGTAGAATACAATTTCTGTAGCTGAGAAAGTTGTAGCTTCAGTGTAGAAGTTTGACTCAATATTAATTATTTATATCTGCTTAAAACTCTATGTTGTGGTGTTGATAAATGTCTTTGTGTGTTACAGGTGGTTGTTCATTCAGTTGCCTTTTTTTTTTTAATTGCACTGACTTGTGAAGAGTGTATACAATTGGGGTTTTCTTTGTTGAGACCCTTGCAAAGGCCTCGTAATCCTCCATTGTCCATGTGGACACAGCTTTCTGCCCATGGAGATCCATGCTGAAGTCAGAAGGGCCTGTATAGTATTTACATTTTTTAATTAATATGAAAGGTTGAAGCCTCAAAGATGATATTTTACAGGGGTTTTTTGTTTGATTTCCCATGTTCTGTATTAGGATTTTGTTCTCAATGTTTTGGTATTCCTATTAGGAGTGTCCTGTTCTTCCTCCCACCGAGGCCTGGCATATCTTTCTGATCCTTGAGGATTTGATGCAAAGACAGGAAGTAATTGTTTCCCTTATGGTCTCCTAAGGACATTTTTCTGTAATGGCTATATTACATGTAAGAATTCCTGGGCGTTTTCCAAGTGTAGCAGGTTTTTCCAAATGGTTGATGCTGCTGTTTCATGCTGTGACTGTCAATACAAAGCAAAGGCATAAAGCATTGCATTAATGCATATGCATGCCATTACAATTACAATGCATCCTGCATTTCTACTCTTATCTGCCATCCCAGCAATCTGTGTAATAGTTGCTCTGCATTATTTATTGATCCACTGCCTCGGGTCAGAGTTTTGGGGGCCTCTCTCTAGATGGCTCCTCTTCCAAAGATCAGCCTCAGCTGGACTGACACTAGTTGTGACAAATGTGCACCTATGCTTTTTCTCAAATCTGATCATTCCATGACCTGTCTTGGAGGGTTTTGGCATTCTGTCTGAAGTGTCTTATCTGTCTGTACCACGAGCAACTTTTCCCTCATGTCTTGCCTAAATTTCCCTTTCTTTACTTCAAGACTAACACTTACTACTCTGTCCCCAGTGGACATGAATTACTTCTGCACCTTCCACCTGTTTGTAAAAACATGTTTCCTTTTATTTTTATTTTTGCCTGGGTAAAACTATTTTAGTTGATTTAGTCTTTCTCTTTAGATCATGTTTTCTAGATACATGATCATTCCTTCTGCTGTCCTCTGCCTTCTCTCCATCTGGTCTGCATATTTCTTAAAACTTAGTGCCCAAAGTGGAGCACAGTACTTTAGTGGGGGCTTTCCTCATAGAGTGGAAGCATTATCTCCCCTAGTCTCACAGATCATTCTTTATACACTGGAGTTTGTTGTTTGCCTTTTTTTTGCAGAGGCATTATATTACTGACTAAATTTATCTTCCACAATGCTTCCCCTATGATGATCCTTGTGGGTTTCTTCCAGCACATAATATTTTGTGGTTCTGCATTGTCATTCACCTCCTGTCCGTATTCTGTGTCATCACAGCCTTTGGTCTGAAAGCAGGGAGTTGTCTTGTATTCCTGATGACACCCCTTTCTGGAATCATGGTCATGAGAAGAAGATTGCCTGCCTGGAATACAAGCAGGAGTTGAGCTATACCTGACAGAAGGACATGAAAAGCTGAAAAAACACATCAATTGTAAAGGGAAAAATGGTTTTTGCTAGAGAGGTCAATAAAGTTCTGTGCCTTATGGATTAAGAAAGATAGAGCATGGACAATGCATGGGGAGAACTTAGATTATGGGAAAAATGGAATAGAAAAACCTTGAGGGGAAAAAGAGGAAGAAGATATGAAGGAACAATGCGGAGAAAAATCATAGGCTGAGAACTAAATGGACCTGGGGAAAGTACATTCATTGTGGTGGAGAATTCTCTGTAAGGAAATGAGGAAAGTACTTAGCCTGTATTCAACTTCGCCCTGTTCTCAGGCAGTGGGAACTGTAAAGGTTAGAGGTAATCTGGAGATAGCAGGGGTTTTCCTCTTTTATTATTAGGTCTGTAGCAGTGGTTTTGGGGGATTTCTTTTAGTGTTTCTCAGCTAACCTGGAAAATGTGAGCCCAGTACTGCCACAGGTAATTCATACACATGCGGGTAACCCACTGGACCCCATTATTAAGCTCTGTCGAAGCTCCAATGACTTAATACTCATCACATAGAAGTCGGTGGCTGAATTAAGCAGATCTCAAACTTAATTACCTTGAATGATCCACAGAGGATCTGTGGAGTCAATGAGGAATCAGGAAAGAAGCCAGGAGTTGGGGAATTTACACCATTTGAGTAAGAATCTTTGGAACAAATTGTTCCAGCAGCAGGAGGACAGTATTGTGTGGGTGAGTGAAGGAGGCAGGATTGGGGGCAGATAATGAGAAACACAAACATATTTAGAGGGACTTGAGTGGAAGAGGACAGAGGAATCACACTTCTGTTCCTATTATAGAAAAATGCCAGACAGGAGGTGAATTGAAATGCAGATGGTTCATGTTGCTGTGTAGACAGAGGAGGGATCATTCTGAAAAGAATCTGTATTGTTTGCAGCCTGTGTGGTGAATTTCTTCTCATCATTGCTATGCAAATTTCTACTTTTGTGCTTGGCATTCAGTAACTTCATTTTGGTATTGCAAAAAGTTTGGTTTAAATTATGGCAGCAGCTAATTCACTTTTGGAGGCTTCCAGAAGGTTTTGGTGGGTACTGGAGTTCTCATCAGTTGTATGTATTGCATCAGTCAAAAATAGCTTAGGTGGTAGATGTGAGAGGTGTAAAGGCATCACTTTGCTCAATAATAAAATAACAGAATGAAGCTAATCCTATGGTAGTATAATTATAAACTGAGGGTTCATGAAGGTTGAAGGGTGCCAGTTAAATTGTCCATTTGTAAAAGCTCTAAAAGAAATCTGTGAGCTTCGCTTAATGTTTGGGGTTCTTTTCACAAATGCAAAAATTTTTAGGTGAACAACTTACCTTGAACTTACTCATATATCAGATATGAGATTTTTTTCTATCTGTCATGGTATCCCAGCATATTTCAGATTGAATCCCATGTGCTGAAATTCATCTGTGAGTTAGTTTCTTAGGCTGAAGTACGTCCAGCTATCTTCCTTGTGACTTCTCTTACAAGACAGGGGCAGGGAAATAAGTTGTTGTGAATGACAATGATGTTTTTATTGCTATTGCAAAGTATTTTCTTTTAGTTCTTGAAAATGTTGGTTTTCTTGAAGAATATTTATAAAATTAATTAGACTTCAATAACACCTCAGAACATCAGGGCAGAATTGAACCAGAGTTTCTGGTTCAACTTCCCTTTTCCTTCATTACATCCTTATTTTCTCCCAGAGGCTGTAAAAAACTCTTGGCTCTGACCTGGATACAATAGGAGCTGTAGGTTCTCAGCTCTGCTGCAAAGAAATCCGATGGATTAGTTCAAAGGCCTGGCTGTATTAAAATAGGTACTTACTTTAATCTTCCTACATTTGATTTTTTTCCCAAAGTGTACAAGAGGAGCATTCAGAGAATTAATATTGGATGTTCCAATTACTGTGCCATGGCTTTTAGCCTCTGTGCAATGAGGTAAAAATGGTTTGTATTCACAGGTTTTTATGTAGAAGGAATAATAGCCCTGAAAATGTTGGAGTACATTATAATTAGAAAGATCACCTGCTAGTACACCTGTTGGGAGATGGCATAATGTAATATAATTTTATGTTAATTACTTCTGTGCTTTTTTCCCTGCACCTGCTGCTTATAATGCCAGAACTGTACAAAGGTCCCAAGAAGTGACAATAGGAGCTGTGTGTCACTGATCATCAGTTTACATGTTGCATGCCCAACTGGATCTTGATTTAAGCATAAATAACAGAGATTTGTGTCACATTTATTTGTAAACATGAATTATGTATTCACTCTATACCCAAATTCTGCATCCAGATGGCTTATGTCTTATAAAAGGACATGTTGCTTTCAGGAATTTGCACATTAACTATGTAAGATTAAAACAAAAAAAATACATATTTCTGTGTTGATAAGAATGTTGATTGTTTATAGATTGTGTATTTCTTTAATATTAACACATTACAAGAAATTTAGCTTTTAATTGCTGTCTATCAGAAATCTGAACTAAAGTAATAAGTCTTCAGAAAGATAAGTCAATTTAATTTCTCCCCATGTTGCAGTAGAAGATTAGATGATAAAATATTGTTTCTTTTCTCATACATGCTTGTTTCTTCAAATTAAAAGTGTAATATTTACAAACATGATCCTCACAAATGAGATAATTGGCTAGCATAGACGGGCACCCTGACATGAGAAAAACGCAAAGATAATCTGAAACAGAAGCTTTGAATTTTGACCTTGATTACCAACATGTTTGTGTGTGGACATGCACACATGTGTGCACACTCAGCATGAAGAAAAAACTCAATGACTGTTGGCAAACTCAATCTCACTTGTGGCTTCAGAACCTTTTTTTTAAGCCGTAAGATACTGTTTCTCCACTTCTGATAAAAAATATATACACTGTATCTTTATGCTTGTGAACTTAGATAGGACAAGTGAAAAGTCCCATTTTTGTGAGCTCAATTTCATATGCTTTGTATTTCCTCCTGCATTTGATAAAAAGGAAGAGTTAAACAAAGGCTTTTTAGTAGCTGCTGTTGCCATATTTCAAAAACAGATTGGAGTGACAATCTGTCTCCTGTGTTTCCCCTGGTCTGAGAAGGAAGTAAATGGAAATACTGTAATTAAAACCTGGTGCTGCCAGCCAGTCCCACTCCTGGGCAGGAGGTGAGAAGTGCTTTGCAGTCATTCTGCAGAAGCTCCTTCTCTGGTGTGGTGTTGCCTAAAAGCGTGTTGGCCAAGGCCTTAAAAGCCATAACATGATTTAATCTCACTGTTGGAGTGTTTTATTCAAAATGAAATATGGGAAGGCAGCATACAATCTTGTTTTGATGTGTTAAAATTACATATAAGTTACTGTTGTGATGAAAACCATACGACTTTGGTATCCTTACTTTGACATGCTTACATTCCTAGACTTGCTGTTGTCAAAGGTAATGGAGGTTTCTAACTGTCTGAAGCAATGCAGAAAGTTTAGTACCAATAGAGTTTTGGGGTTTAAAATCTCTGTTGAAATTACAGGGCTTGTGAGCTTACGCCCTAATGACTTGACAAGAAGTATTTGTCAGCCCTCTAGCTGTTAATTGGAACGACCATAAACTCCTCCGAGGAAACGCCTCACGATAAAGAGGCGAGGAAAACTGAGCTGAGTTTTGTGCAGATCATTTGCATTTGTCCCACAGTGGCAAATAAGTCAAGCAGGGTGCAGACACATCCCAATACAGCTGGAACAGTCAGCTAGGTCAAGCCAGGCTTAGTAGGTCTGGGTCAGTGTGAGCCATGATATGCCAGGTTTGGGCAGCACGGTGCTAAACCCTGGACTGACAGTGAAGCCTGAAGTCTCACCGTGGGCTGAGTTCAGTCCTGCTCACCCTCCCCCCTGCCAAGCCTCTCTTGTCCCAGGAAGGCACCTTTATCAGGAAGGTGGCTTTCCCAGGGTGAAACTCATCACTTGCAGCTCAGGTGTGCTGACCCCTGTGATTTCCACAGATGCAAAGCTAATGAATATAGCTGTAATCTGTTAATAGGTGACTCATTTCAGACCATGGCAAAAGTGTTTATTTGTAGTGGGAAGTACTGGGGTAAGGAAAAGCATCTGTCATAGATATGGGATAGAGGATGATGGCAGCAGAAAGAGGAGTATAAATATGAGTGAAGGCACATCAAAATTCCTTAAACATCATACTCAGAAAGTGCAGGTAATTATGAAAACGCATTGGAGATTCCTAGTGACAGATAAACCTGAAAGCACACTGCAAATATAGTATTTCCTCTAGCCTATTCACCAGTCAGACCCACCTTCTCCCTTTCTGCTCTCTTCCTCCTCTGCCTCAGTACCCAAAATCACAGAAATGTACAATGTTTTCTAAGATTATATGGAAATTCACTTTGTTACTTCAACCAGAACAGCTTCAAAGCAAGAAACTTAACTTTTGATTTCTATAAAAGCCAGAGGTACTAAGACAGACAAAATGTGAATAACATTGATTTTTGTGCAATTTTCTAAGGACAAGCAGGATGCATTAGCAGTCTGGAAATGTCGTGAAAGACAGCACTAAGCAATACTGGAGAATATTTAATTTAGTAAAGGGCAGTCCATGTGGATCTATGCAAAAATGATCAACTGGCAGTGTAAGCCAGAGCATTTAGAGAATGAAATATCAAGTGAAAAAAGGTAAGATATTTTCCTCTTTTAAGAAATAAAGTACATTTCTGTATCTTTCAACTTCTTTCTGAAACCATTCGAGTGGTCTTTTGGAATCACAGACTAATGGAATTTACTGAGTTGGAAGGGACCTACATGGGTCATCGAGTACAACTTGTGACCCTGCACAGGACACTCCAAGGGTCTCACCATGTGCCTGAGAGCATTGTCCAAAGGCTTTGAGCTCTGTCAGGGTTGGGGCTGTGAGAGCTTTCCTGGGGAGCCTGGTCCAGAGCCCGACCACCTTCTGGGTCAAGAACCTTTCTAATATCCAACCTAAACCCCTCATGACTCAGCTCCAGCTGTTTCCTCAGGTCCTGTCACTATCCACGAGAGTGAAGAGATCACTGTCTGTCCCTCTGCCACCCCTCATGAGGATGTTGACGACCCCATTGAAGTCCCCCCTCAGTCTCTTCTTCTCTAGGCTGGACAGACTAAGTGACCTCAGCCGCTCCTCATAAGGGTTCCCCACCAGGCCCTTCACTATGCTTGTGGCCTCCGAGCTCAATGTCTTCTTAATATTGTGGCACCCAAAACTGTCCCCAGCACTCGAGGCGAGGCTGCCCCAATGCAGAGCAGAGCAGGACAATCCCCTCCCTTGCCCATCTGGTGATGCTGGGCCTGATGCCCCCCAGGACAGGGATGTCCCTCCTGGTTGCCACGGCACTGCTGGCTCGTGTTAAACTTGCCATCAACCAGGACCTCCCTTTCCACAGTGCTGCTCTCCAGCCTCTCATTCCCCAACCTGTCCATACATCCAGGGTTGCCCCATTCCACATGCAGAATCCAGGGATGTCCCTCCTGGTTGCCACGGCACTGCTGGCTCGTGTTAAACTTGCCATCAACCAGGACCTCCCTTTCCACAGTGCTGCTCTCCAGCCTCTCATTCCCCAACCTGTCCATACATCCAGGGTTGCCCCATTCCACATGCAGAATCCAGCACTTGGCCTTGTTAAACTTCGTATGGTTGGTGATTGCCAATTTTTAATTTGTTGAGGTCTCTCTGCAGGGCCTCTCCACCCTTGGGGGAGTCAACAGCTCCTCCCAGTTTAGTATTATCAAATCGGGAGGAACTGTCAGCTCCCTCAAAGGAAATTAGTTAGACAACAAATTAAAGCAGTGAATATGTTTTTAAATAGTATCCTGGAACTGTCTGCAAAGTCACCATCTAAATAATGAAGGGATTCTAGGTAGGCTTAGAAATGTTACAGTTGCTGGTTTGGGGAGAAAAGAGTAGAACAGAATGTCATTAGTATTAAAACCAGCATTGTTTTATTTATAGCTCATTTGGATGTTTTTATTACTTTGTAACTAATATCTTGTGGCAAAGCTGCACCAGAGAATAGTAAGTTAGGTAATCAAGTAAGAGAGAATGATCATGTGGGTGTGTCCTCCTTTGAATATGTGTTGTTACAACTTTTGTTGGTTTGTGTGGCTAATTATAACCCAGTAGATGTGAAGAAATGCCATAACTTTGGGCATCATAGCAAAGGAAAGACACTGATGTCCAGGACTTTAATCTTTTCAGGTATATTCAATGTAGTAGCTACTCTTGATATATTTAGTTCATAAGAATAGAGTATCAAATGAGTAAGTACAATGAAATAACACCATATGGAAATCACACCCTGCTATTTGAGCTATGGTGGCAAGAACCTGAATCTTACAGTGTAGCACCGTGGAAATTCATTTTCCTTTACTTTAGAGAAAAGATGTGTGAACTCCTGATTTCCACAGCTGTAGTTTTTCATAAGTAAATGGTCACAGATGCTATAGAAGGAGATTATCCTGTAAATAATCAAGACAGAATTTCTTATAGAAGGACTTCTTAAATAAAGTCTTCTGTTTTTGTATAACCTTTAAAAAATATCAAGCAGACGTGGAAATACTCAGGTTAGGATCATTTTCATTCTCCAGGTGGGGCACCCTGGATGAAGGTGTCAGACTTGGCACTCATCATAAATAACAGGACATTAAATATATTTTACACAGTCCTGTGTTTTTCATGGAACCTGTGACAACCAGCAAATTTTGCATTTTTTGTCTTGCAAATTTCACAGTTGGTTAAAATGTGTATCAAAAACCCCAGTCCTGACACTGGAATAAAGTGATGAGCACAGAATGAAGGAGGTCCGATATCAGCCTTCAGAGTTCCTGAAAATGCCAAAAATGGCTGTTTCTTTTCATAGACGTACAGGAATGATCCTGGAGGGGTGAAGCATCTTGTCCAAAGTCACAGAATGTGCCAGAAGTAATTTTTGGAAAAGAATTCACTGATTAGCTCCCTATTCAGTATTTTTGAAAAGTCTATATTGATGTAAGAAACCTTCAATAGTCACTATTAGAAACAAACTTCAATAGTCACTATTAATTCCCCAAACAGAATAATTGCCAGTGTTCTTAGAAAACTGAGAGACAAATGATTAATTCCTGCTATGGGGTGTGATGTGGGCTGGATTAACTGAAAGATTTAATTGACTGATGGTTGGGTGAATCTGGATAAACACTCTAAGATCATAACACTGCCACAAATCTGAGGATCCTCTGTATGTGTAATAGTATGGAAGCTAATTTTTCATCTTGCCCTAATGCCTCATTCATAGTTTCAGTGAACTTTGGATCCAGATTTAATGTGAAAAGTCGCTTGTAATCATGTGAAATGAAGAAATTGCGATTACAATGTGAATATTTTCTTGGAAGGACTAAATGAGTGGATTATGTACTTATCCCTTATTTAATAATACCTAAATTAAATAGTCCTAAGGAAATGGAGGATTAACAAATAAGAAGTATAATACACAGCAAGCAGTCTAGCTGAAGAAAGACTACATAATCTAAAATATCCTCAAGTAAATCCACTGAAGCAAATTTAGCTGGGAGACTGAATTACTTTGGACATGTGCGTGCTTACAGTGGTCCATTTGGGTCAAGGCTAAAGTTCAGGAAGGATAGAGAGCGAGTCTCAGACTGCCTTTCTCTTCTTTACCTATCCAGTCCATGAGTGGAGGACTCCATCTGTGAATGGACATAATCCTCTTAAGAGTAAAAAATCTAAATATTTGTTTAAAAATAAGCAAACAAATGTAGGATGACAGCACACAGATACACTGGGGAGCTTCTTCCTGTTGTTTGTGCATCTCTGTGAGTCATCCTGCACTTCTGCTCTCCCTGAGGTCAGCTGAAAGAACTTCTTTTGACTTCAGTGTATGTAGAACAACAGTTCACCAATACAAAATCTTTCTTCATTTTTAATTTTCTCCCAAACTCACATTTTTCCAAAGCTGCAGAATATCTTTGAAGATGGATCTATTTTACATGGAACTGTGTTCAAAAGTATTGGTATTTCTGCATGAAAGTTGCAGTCAATTTCTGTCTCAATAATTCTGTCTCAGTCCATTTCTGTCTCACACATTAAGGACCCAGTTTCCATTCCTAGCTCCTTGCTGCCTCTGTGTATCTAAAACAAGAGTTTTCTCTCTGCTTTTTTCCAGATCTGGAGTTGGTTTGACAGGTTCTAAGCAGACATTGTTTTATGCAGAAGTAAACGACCAGATGAGAATCAGTGGAGGAGGTGGCCAGCAAGAAGAAGGAGAGCTGATTGAAGTTGTGGAAATACCTCTAGAAGAATCCATGAAGTTTGCTTATGATGAGACTTTCCCGAAGACAATGGGTGTCATCTTCAGCTTCATGTGGTTCCACAACAACATAGCACCTAAACTACCCAAAAAGTAAAACACTGTGATTTAAGGAAAGCTTTCCTACTGGTACTCGGCATGCAGAAAGCTGCAAATCTGCCTGCCTCAGTCAACTTCACTTCTCAGAGAGCAAATCTTCTTTAAATAAATTTGGAAGTAAAATCTAAATTAAAATCTTTACACAATTTCCATTATTAATGAAACACTTATTGACATTGCTGGGGCCAGGATTTGACTTGGAGAGGCAAATGTTGATTCTTGTGCAAAGGTTAAGTGAATGTGTCCAGTTCTCCTTTTTCACAGCACTGTTTTGAAGAGCTGCCCAGGCCCTCAGTGCAGCTGCCTCAGGAGCTACTCACCATGGTCTGTACCTACTGACAACTGTGTATTCATTGTCATTTTTGATACTTTTCTGAAGAAAGCAGCAAACCTTAATAGTCACAGATACCTTAACAATGTTCCTGAGTTCAGCACAGCTTTCAGAGAGCAGCTTTCTCTGGGGTGTGTGGCTCCTGTGCAGAGGAGGCGTTTGCATTTCTGAACATGCAAACCTTTATTTCATAAGCAAACAGGTCTGTAAATCCTTCTGCTAACGTGTCACTTTGACAATGGAGCAGCTGTAAGATTATGTGCTGTTTGTTCCCATTACAATGCTGGGCAGCAGTGGTGGTGATGGAGGGGTGAAGGATGGGGGCTTTTGCTGGAACACATGCTTCTTTGTTTGCTTTATGGGCAATACTTGATAAATTAGATCAAACTTTGTCCTCTAGAGCGGGACCAGAGAGGCCGAATTCTTTTAATTTGTCCATGAGGTGACTTAATACAAGGGATTTCTCTGAGGTTTTCTGTGGTCTAAGTTTCCTTATCACCCAAATGGGAGTAATGGTACTTACCCGTCAGATAACATTTCTTGGAATCTAATGACTGGAAGTGTTTTATTGTGATTTTATCATGATTTCTGCAGTTTACATGGAAGCCTGTGCAACCTGCACAGATGTACTGAGCAACACAATTTGATTTAATAAAGTGGTCTAATTAGAATGTATAGTACTTGTTCTATCAGCGTAGTTTGAATCTGGGCTGTTTGTCATGTGAAACTATTAAGAGAGCATGAATGAAAGACAATCAAGTCTGGCAATTTAATTATGCACTGGGTTATGTTATTCACTGACTTAATCAATGTGCCCACATTGCATGTGCCTCCAGGAGTACTGAGGTGCTGCTAAGTGTGTTTAGAAGAAGACTGCAAATATGCAAACTTGAACTCAACAGCTGGAATAAGTGCAGCAGAGGTGTCTAATGCTGTCTAGTGGCTGATTTTAAATCACTGCATGTCTAAGTAGGTGTATAAATGAAAAAGGTTTTTTAAAAACAGCTTTTAGAATTGCTGCTTGTTGGTTCTCCTATGATAGGGAGGAAAGGTCCTTGGAAAGCCACTGAAGAAGGAGCAGCCTCTGTCTGTGGAGTCAGACTTCTTGTGAAAGTTCAGACAC
Organism: Vireo altiloquus; assembly: GCA_013396875.1. Classification (NCBI taxonomy): domain Eukaryota; kingdom Metazoa; phylum Chordata; class Aves; order Passeriformes; family Vireonidae; genus Vireo; species Vireo altiloquus. Next base: position 148,557 of record VZRF01008129.1, on the reverse strand, counting down.
AGCTGTGTTGAGCTGGGCCTAGTCCATGGTGAGTCAAGAGCTGGGTTACTGTGAGAAGCAAATAAATTCTGTCTGATGTATTTACATTGGAAGGTGTTTTAAGGTGGGGTCTCCACTGCTCTGTCTAGTACAGTGTGTCCTGATTGCTGCTGAGGCCTTTATGAACTACTACAGTCCATAGAATAAATAATGCCTTTTATTACAGGCTGTAGTTACCAAAGTTTCTATTTGATTCCATCAAAATTGCTGGTCACACAGCAGCTTGTTATCTGGTTAGTGTCAAGCTAATAAATGTATGTGTATACATGTCAAAAGCCTTTTCTGTGTATAATGCAGTAATTGGGAAGTATGAAATATTTTGCCCCCTCCAAGGCTCTGTGACTGTGTCTCTTAACATACCAAACCTCCTCAAGGGCAGTGCCAGGCTTGCCAACATCTGGCCCCAGCTCCTGCTGCTGGTCAGCACCAGGGTGGGAGGCTTGCAGGAGGTGTCTGCTGGGGCCGTGCAGGGTGACACCGAGGAGCCACCACCACCAGAGCAGCAGTAGAGGCTTCCCAGGGCTGGGGTGAGAGCTGGAGGTCACCTCGTGAGAAGGGGGAACAGCGTGGAGGCGGTATGGGGAGGGACTCAGCCGGGATGACAGAGTGGCATCAGTGCACTGCTTGCCCCAAGGTGACCTCTCCAACGCAGCCTACAGGCTTCAGAGTGGTTTTAGGCAGTTGGTACTCGTGGATAGTGGTGATGGAGGGCAGTGGCATGAGCTGGGCAGGCCCTCAGCACTTCTCCACGATCTAGGCAGCCAGACAAGAAGCATTGTCCCCACCTCCCAGTCTGCTCTTCCCCAGGGGTCTACTGGGCACACATCTACAAACTCCAGGGGGATGCAGTGGCTCTGAAGCCTTTACACCCAAGGCATGCTGAACTCCATCCCTGTGCTCTGCCTCACCATCCCCAGAGTGTGCAATTCTCAAACACACAAAACAGTCACAGGACTACTTTAATTTTCTTCCACAATTTGGGCCTTTTGCACAGAAACAGCAGTATAGTGAAAGCTGTACATAAAGCAGTGGGGGATCTGGTGTTTGAATTTGCAATATTAGATATAAATGTGTCTTCAACCTTTTTCCATGTTAATTTAGGAGGGAGTTTTTATAAGCAATTATAAAGGTTTGAAAATGTGGGACAAAAGGCTTGACCCTCTTGGTTTGTTTTTTTTTAAAAACAGTAGATGATTCATATTTATAAAAATAAAGCCAGGACAATTCAGATGTCACTTTACTCATCAGGGCTCATTTCAGAGATTGTAAGTAGAGCAAATCCAATATACATTGGCCAAGCCAGGAAGGAAAAAAGTTCTTCTAATGGAATCTCGCAATCACATCTGCATTTTAGGTGCATCCTCTGTACGTGCCACCACACATACATCCACGGAGGGTGGACAGTTAGCATAAAGTATGGTCCCCATTTGCTGCTAATGAATACTGGCTCCAGCCTGCAGAACTCTGATCTGATCTCATCCCACCATCCCCGTGAGATCAGCGTCTTCTATTGAGTACAACTGAGTGGTCCACATTTATAACACAAGTCTTATAATCTCTGCTGTCTTTACGATTTGACTTTCAGATGTAGAAATAATCTAATGAACCTGAAGTTATGACTCAGACTTCTAATGAAGCCTGGAATGATGAAATCCTCAATGCAGTGTCGCTGTCGGGCTCACTATTGGGTGGCAGAAGAGAAGTCACCAGCCCCTCGCAAGTCCATGGACCTGGCCTGTTACTGCTCTTTGTGACCCTATTTGTAAAGTGGCTGCAAGCCCCAAGCTACTCCCAGCTCTCACGGGCAGTGATATGATTAAAACGTCTTCTCTAAAAGGCTGTCGGTGTAAATAAGCGAGCTGAATTGCCCCGTGGGTCGGTGGGGTGCGGGATTCCCTGGGCGCGGGGATGCTCCCGCCGCTGGCAGCGCTCCCCGGCAGCGGCCGCTCGCCTCTCCCCCTCATTACCATCCCTCGCCGCCAGCCATAAAAGCGGCTCCCCGACTCCCCGCAGGGCCAGGGCCGGGGCCAGGCCAAGGGCAACCGAGATAATTGCTCCTGAAATACACGTGCCGACCGCGCAGGGCGACCCGCTGGACAAATATGATTTTTGCTAAATTAGGACAATTGCCGAGCGCGCTCCATCCCCTCGCCGAGGCTCTATACATAGATGAAAGGCACACCCAGTTGTGCAATCTGTTGCAATGGCACACCTGGTGCTGTCTGCAAGTCTATTCACAACCGTCAGCAGGTGCGACGTGGCCTTTGTGGCCATAAAAGTCTGTCTGGGCCGCCCCTGCTGCGCTCCCCGCGCTCTGGCAGGAGAGGCTGTCACAGATTAATGCGGTTGTTTGAAGCTGCTGGGAGCCACCGCCTGAAGCTTGGAGAGGCTTCAGGGGGATCAGAGCAATGCCTGTGCACGCAGGATGGATTTGCAGCTTCGGTCTTGGTGGCTGCGCAGGGGTGAAGGTAACAGGCAGGGCGATGCTGCTGCCTGAGCAGGGACAGGGAACAAGAACAACCTGCTGAGATGGGAGGTGTCCCTGCCCATGGCAGGGGGGTGGAATTAGGTGATCTTCAAGGTCTCTTCCATCACAATGATTCTTTCATACAGCAGGTATGAAAGCTCCCCCAGGAGCTGCCCAGAGGCCCTGGCATCAGGTACCAGTGATTTGCAATCGAGCTGAGTTTGGGCTCAGCCTCTCCAAAAAGGGTTTTGCTTGCTTTGCTTTGGGATGCTGCATCTCACACAGCACAGCATTAAGGTGGAGCTCTGAGACCACAGCCCCAAGTCCAGACTTGACTTTAATTTAAGGAAGGATGCCATGGACTTTGAAGTAGGTTTTCAGTAGGAGTTTTCGTTCCCACTGGGTCACGCAGGATTTTGCTTGATACGAATGAAAAAAGAGATGTTCAAATCCCACCCTGCTGCACAAGGTACTTCTCAATTTGTCTAATCCTTCAGAGCCACTCACACTTTTTAATTGGCAATGCATTTTTAACAAGGACTCAAATGCTCTCGAGATGAATCATGAGGGAAGAGAGGAAGAATCATAGCAGCTAAATGGCCCAGATTTGTGGCGCTTGGAGCTCTCTGGCCTGCCCCAGGACTGGCTTCAGCGCATTTCTCGTAATTGGAAACACAATCAGATACATATTAAACCCTGCCAACCACGCGCTGTATTGCTCTGCTGCTGAAGTGCTCAATATCCTGTGCTGGCTTCAGTCTCTAATAAAACATTCAAAAGCAGTGACGCTCAGAGAAACCCCTTTTGGACCCTTGGTTACGAGGAAAACAGGCTGGGAATGGGCAATGTGGGAATGTCTGTCAACCATCATCATTAACAGTGGCCCTCATGCCCCAGCCTCGTTAACAGAAAAAATCCCTGGGCTCCTCCTGTGCCCACTTGTGTGTCAGTTCTCAGGGTATGGGTTGATGAGTAGAGCATTCAACAGTAAGATAAGCATGATTCAATCTTTTTATGACTGCAAAATGTTGTGGTGTGTGAGAAGCCCCTGGGGTTGAAGCCTCACACATGAGAGACTGATCCCTCCAAACAATGCCATCCAAGTGCATGTCCATCACACTGGGAACACAGCACGGTTTTAACCCTGTTGCCTGGAACTTGTGGAGAGGGGCTTGGAAAAGAAAAGATCAGTTTGTTAATACCTCTGACAATAATCCCCAAATAATCTCACCTGGCTCTAGGTGCCATGGAAACATGTCTGATGAGCCTTACCCCAGTGCTTTGGGATGTCTGGCACAGCACTGGCCCCCAGCACTTTCCAAAGTCCTCAACAGGTGATGGTGGGCACAGATGATGCCATGCTCTGTCTGTGACACAGCCCAGCCACCTCCTCCAAAGCCCCCCAGGGTTCAGGGCCATGAGAATCACTGTGCTCCAGCCTGCTGGTCCCCTCCAGAGCTGCAGCTGCTCCAGCTGCTCCTATGGGCCTGGGGATGGGGACAGGCTTTGGGACCAGAGTCACTAATCGGGTTTCCAATGTGCCTGGCCAGTGGAGGTGGTGGTAAATAAAAGGTGCCTCCATCTCCTACCCAGCGTGTGGGTCCCTTCAGAGCCCTGCCTTGTTTTTTTTTGGGGGGGTAACACTTGCTCACGCAGCAATTGCTAAAATAACTGTTCAAGGCACAATCACGCTCTTGAGAGCGCTAGAAACAATTTGAGAAATGTTCTTGGGACGAGCGGCGGGCGCTGTGCAAACAGCTCCGCGGGGTTTGTGCGAGGGGCCCAGGCCGCAGGCCCGCCCGGCCCCGCAGGAATGTGCTCACACCGATAACCCACACACTCCTTTTGTAACCTCCTTCCTCTGGCCTTTCAGGCTACCCCCCTCCCACCCTGGCGTTTGTTTGTCCTCCTTTTGCAATGAAATCAGGACAACAAAACCAGTTATCGCAAGTCCATGCCATGCTCTCTCCAGCGCCTCTTTCCTAGTCATTATGAAAGCAAGAGACTTCAGGAGGACTTCAGCACTCCTCATGGGTCTCCCCAGAGACAGAACTTGGGTTTTGCTGCTCCACAGATTCCCAGTTTCAGCAGGCTCTCAGTGGAAGCTCGCTGGCCTGGCTGGGTTTGTGTCACAGCCCAAGCACTGCTGACCCCAGAGCTGGAACTGCAGCAGGGATGCGAAGGCTTGAGTTACAGCAATCCATCAGCTGCTCATCCACTTGCCAGCCCCACTGCTCTCCTGCTATCAATCATGTGGGAGCCCCAGGGTGGGTTTGCAGCCCAGTTGCTCCCACTGTGGCAGGTTAGCAGAGTGTCAGCAGCACAGGGGAGCCCTGAGCCTGTGGGGCCTGAATGCAGCCACCGGAGCTGGGACATTCCTCACCCACAACAAATCTCCTTGGTCTTTGGGACTGGCATCAGGATCTGTCCCATCTCTTCTGTCATGGTTGGCATAGTGGGGGGCCAGTGTCAGGGCAAAGCAGCCAAGACCACATTCAAGGTTTATGCTTAGTCATGGAAGCGATTCAGAAAAGTCCATTTGCTGCAGCGAGCAAGCTTTTGTCTGACATTTATGCAGTGTCTGTAAAGAGCAGGGAGAGGGGTTTGCAACAGGCTGCCAGGGAAAAAAGGGAACAGGGCTAGGCTGGTGCAGGATGTGTATGAACATTGCACAGCCTCAGGCTGGCCTCCAAAGCAGCCACCACCCTTTACATCCCCGATTTGTACACTTGATTTTGTAAGGGTGGAGACTGTCCCATCTGCAGCAGCAGCATGCTGCTGAGCAGCTTTTGGGCTGCTTGGAGCCAGAGCAGAACACAGCCAAGCCAGGTACCAGCTTTGTACCCAATGTTCTCGCCTGCTGCATCTTCCCAGTCATGCTGCCAGCTTCATTTTCCCAAATGGCTTTATTTGGCCTCTAATGTCTTTGTTCAGGGTAATTTTTTTACTACTATTTTTTCTTTGTTTTATTGCTCTTCCACGCAACCTGATCCCAGCCTCTCAGACGAGCACAGTCAAAATCACACCAATACATCACCATAATCAGGTCTGATTGCAGGGGCTCTCTGGAGCCAAGGCACTGAGCGAGGGCTAACGGGCTTATTGATCACAGCAGAGTGACAGGATTTAGCTCCTAGGTGGACTCTAATACGTACATTTGATTTTTCTCACTGGCAAAAGCAATGCGTAAATATTCTGCTGTTAGTGACACAGGTCTGTTCCTGGTTAATAAATGGGGAAACAAAAAGATTGAAGAGAATGTCTTAGCTTTTAAAGCCTCATGACTGATCCTGAAGCCCTGCCCTTTTTCTGTCAATCAAGGCTGATTGGCAAAGCTTTTTAATTCAAGTCTCTAAGCAGGATGATCAGCATTTACTTAGCTAGTGTTGATTTCCACTTGACCAGGCTGCTCTGGAGTAAGGTATCACCTTATAGTGCAAACCCTCTTACAAGGGATAAAGACACTGAGACGACCTCCATCCTCCTCATTAATGATCCTCCCAAGCAGCTCTTGGTTTGGGTTGAGAAATGGGGTCCCACAGGAGCTGGGCAGGCTCTCAGTGAGGACCATGGCTCTGAGGGCAGAGGGAAGAGCACAGGGCACCTCCTGTGGCCCCAGCCCAGCTGTGGTGCTGGCTCATGGCAGCCCAGCTCTGGGCCCCCCATCCCCAGCGCTGGTTCCAGGCACAGTGCGTGGCCTGGGACTGAGTCCCAGAGCTGCTGCAATATAAAACAAACCTGGCAGCAGGAGCCTGCAGCTTGTGGAACATCCCCCCTTGCTATTTTTAGCTGCTTTTCTAGAGAAACAAGGCTTATGCACCTGCCTGCCAGTGCAGGGGCTCTGGCTACTGCTCACCACGGCACCTCCATGTCTTGGATGGAATGGTTGCTCCAGGATGGGTTTAAAAGTGCTGCTGGAGAGGGCAAGCCCATGGAGCTGCAACACACACATCCCACGGAGCTGGACCGTGAGCTCTGCCACTCACAGGGTAATTAATTCCTCCCAGTGTTTCTTCTGTCACCTGTACCTGACCACCCACCCCGGGCTGCCCAACAAGGAGAGCGGGGAGATGGAAACATGAAATGCAACTAGACATTTAACTACAATACTCATTTTTATGGACTGAAGTTGTTTGCTTACAAAATGCTGTTCAGTAAGGTCCTGTTTCTGGACAAGTTGGGAGCTGAGAGTGGTGGTTTGGCACTGCAGGGATGGTGCTCCTGGGGCTGATTTTGCCTCACTGCCTCCATAAAGCACATCCAGAATGTGCATAGAGCAGTGCAGAATTTACACAGAGCATTTTTACTTGATACAAAAAAGAGGAACTTTTTTTTCCTCGGGTACTATATTTAGATCTTTTGTGTGGAATAAGAGCTTGGGTTGTCTCTTCAAAAATGTAGAGACTGCTGAGCCCCTGGGAGTGGGGAAGTCTGGAGCTAGGCAGGACCACTGTAAATATTTCAGGGGGCTCAGGACCCATCTCCAGCCAAGACTTCCATGGCATGAAGTGCCTGGGAAAAGCCCACAAGGCTGTTGGGGTGGTAGTCTGATGCCTTCTGACATGCCCTACTGCTACAGCCGTGCTCCAGCTGCAAATATCCATCCTATTTGTAGCTCAAAACAAAAGCAAAGCTCTTGTCTGCAGGACAGCAATCAAAGGCAGCTTGGGCCATTTCACAGCCCCTCTTGTTTTGCCAGCAGGCAGCACACGCTGCAGTGAAACTCCAGACTGAGCCATAGGGGTGAGACAGGAGTTAACAGGAGCCATCTGTGCAGGTTAGGAACTGCTTCCTTCCCTTTAACCAGTTTGGGGCCAGGTGGGTCGTTCTGAGGTACAAGGAAGAGTGCCTGCCTCTTTGTGCCACCTGGAGATGTCAGATCCCATGCAGCAGCACCCAATACAGAGCAGCTCAACAGCACTGCAGGTCACTAAACTGATGCAGTGCTCAGCCCTCCCACCAGCCATTTGTGTGCAAATCACAGGTGCTCTAGGGCCAATAAATTCTTCTAAAATTTCTGAAAAGTGAAAAGTTTCTGCTGCCAAACTAAAAATATTAGACAATTGTTTGAAGTCTTGGTGTACCACGTTACTCCTGCCAGGCTACAAAACACATTATTAAGCACAGAAAGAGTATTGCACTAATGCTATAAAAGGTATAAAACCAGCCTGAGTTTGAGTACTCAGAACGCTGCTTATCTGCTCCTTTGGACTAAGAAGACTCAATGCCTTTCAGTTGTTAAAAGAGCTGAATTATGTCTCAGGCTAAACCTGGAAGTCAGAGAAGCCACAGACCTCTCCGAGACCTCTGAAGGAAGTAAAGCCCTTTAAAACCCAGTTCAGCTTTGCACAAAGAGCATTCGACTCCAGGAGGGATACCTCGTTTGTTAGCTTGCTTGTTTGTCTCCAACCAAGCTTATTCTCAAGCGATTTGCATTGACACCCAGTATGGATTTGGACTTCTCCAGAGCTTCAAGGAAGGTCCCATTCCAAAGGATTGTGCCATCCCAGGTGAGAACAGATGGATGTGCAGGGAGGGGCTCAGTGCCAACCCCATGCTTTACTCCCTCCTATCATCAAGCCACCAAACAGCCTTTTACAAGGGTCATTGTTTTCACCTGAAAATTTGGAGACTGGGAGGCTCAGTCTCCAACCTAATGACCAACCTAATGCAGCCCTGTAATCTTAGAGGTCCCTGCATCAAAGGCAGGACTTCCACTGGCAAGCTGCGAAGGCTTTGTAAATCGAGTGTGTGTTTGTGGAACACCAGCCCTGGGTAACAGCCAAGGTCCTGAAGGTTAAGGGATGATATGGAAATACAGTAGACCTCAAGGATACTGGATATATTTTCTATTTACAGATTTATGTGCCTGTCCTGGCATGTGTTTTCTGTCGTGCATGCAGTATGAGCCCTGGATTTGACACTTTAAATCGAGGAACAAGGGACTGTAACAGTAGAGGGGGCTAAATTGAATTGAATTAATTTGTTTATCCTGCAAATCAACATCTGCTCAGACCTACTTCTTTCAACCCTGAAGTTGTCATAATGGAATATTTTGCCTTCTGCTCAGTGTAATTATACATGCATGAGCCAAAAGCTTTTAATTTTCCTCACAGCCATCAATGGGAGCTTTTCTTCAACACAGCTAAACCAAGGCTCTTAGGAAGGTGTTTTCCCCAGGTAGTTGTGCGTTGATACCCATCTACGGGGATGTTTTTGCACTGAATTCATTGAAAAGCTGCTTTTCAGCACTGATGAAAACCATTACAGAAGACACAGCATCCCAAAGGATCAGGTCTGCTCAAGCAGGGATGGGAGGAAGTGCTTGGAGGTACACACCTCTGTCATTGTCACTCTGCAGTGCCTGGGAGGAGCTGGACGTGTGCCACAGCACAAAACAGAGCACTGCCCACCTCTGAGGGCTTCAGAAAGGATCATAACTCTGTAAGTGCCCAGCATGAAAACCTCTCCTCCATCCTCATATAATCACAGAATCCTAGAATGGTTTGTGTTGGAAGGGACCTTCACAATCAACCAGTTCCAACCCCGTGCAATGGACAGGGACACCTTCCTCTAGATCAGGCTGCTCCAAGCCCTGTCCAACCTGTCCCCGAACACTTCCAGGAATATGGCATCCACAGATTTTCTTGGCAACCTGTGCCAGTGCCTCACCACTCTCACAGGGAAGATTATGCCAGGGTGGCTCCTGCAGGATGGAGGTGCCCAGGCTGGGGCAACCATGTGGCTGGCAAATCTCCCCTGCCCACACAGACATGGCCACAGGTTCAGTGGCATCAGCCTGAGGAGCCTGAGCCAGGTGCAGCCCTGTCCCCACACCTTTGGCTGCAGCAAGTGTGTGACCTTACCAACCACGGTCACATTTCTGATCACTTCAAACTATAGCTAACCTTTTTCTGCCACCTCCTTAAGAAGTCCAGGTTTCCCACTCTGTACTAATAGAGAACTGTGGTTTAATCCTTAATCCAGGTTTCATCAATTTTCTAGGAAGTATGAGGCATTGCCACTTCAAAAGGTCTCTGAAAGCAGAGGGGAATTTTCAGCTGTTCTCTGATGGAAATTACATGGTTTTATTTGCCAAATCAGGGCCAAAACAGGTTGGATGCAAATAAATACAGCTCTGATGTTTCCAGAGAAGGGTCTCTGCTGACTTACCCTACACAGAAAGATAGAATGACTTTTCTTTGCCTTGATTGTTTTGGCACAGCTCCGGGTGCAACAGCTTACTAAGAACTGTCAGCACCAAAATCCAGATCTGCTATTGAGTAAAACGAGCACTCACAGTGTTTCCAGGACTTTTGACCACGGACTCCACAAGAAAAAGGACGTGGAGATGGAAAGATGTGAAGAGAAACTACTCTTCTCTCCCTCCAGAGCAATACCTGTCTCTGGGCTCCCTGCAGGACCTTTTTCCGTCAGGAAAACATCTCCAGCATCCGTCAGTGGTTGCTCCCAGTGCAGTCCTGCCCTGAGGCTCCAAATGATGTTTTTTACCTGCCTACTGCTGCTCCTGCTTATCAGCAGCCCTGGCTTGAGGCTACCCCAGCAGTGCATGGCCATTATTTTCTCTGTAGAATTGCAGAGTTGGGTAAAACAAGAAGCTTTTTCCAGCATTTGATATTTGCAGCTGGGGATTGCAAAGTAATTAGCTCCCCTATCTGAAGTCATCTTCAGCACACCAACTGGGGCTTCTCTAAGTAAGGCTCATTTAAAAAGAGCAGCAATTCCAGCACTGGGCCTCACACCATTTAAAGTTTTTTCAGAGAGGCTTGGAGAGGTGAAGAGTTTTTGCCCTTAAGTCACAGATTTGAGTGTTTTTCTCTCCTTTAGAATTATGGCCTGGAAAACACAGTTGCTGAAAGCAATCCCAGTGCAGGGTCTGTATTGGCTTACACAGAGGAGGGGTCAGGACAGATGTTTAACTTCTCTGCATGTGCCTACAGCACCTTCCTTACCTGCTGTCTCTGAATCCTCTGCCCGAGTTGTTGCCTCAGAGGTTTCACCCTTGGATATGATATATTGGACCAGAACTTACAGCAAATATTGGCACTTAAATATAAAGACAATATTAAAAAATAAAATCCCCGGAAAACCAGCCCACCCATTCACACCAGGTAGCTCAGTTGCAGGTTCATCCTCCAGAATCCTTGGAAAGGAGTGAGTGAGAGCAAATGCAGCAGCAGTCCAGATCCTGAAAAATTTAGAATAAGCAGCTGAAGGGCAGTTAGTGCTGTAGTTAACAAAACAGCAGCTTCTGCCTGGTAAATGGGCACAAGACACCCAGGACAAGGGCACATGGGAAACCTCCTTGTTCCCCTAGACACTGGAAAATGCATTTCCCTGACCAGTGCCTGGGTGGTCTGTTCAGCTGAATTTTAAGTTCTAATGAACAAGAATAAAAGGTATGAAGTTGAGCAGGAATGTCCCTGGCCTATTCCAGACAATCCACAAGTTTTTTTAGGGCCAGGATTTGGCTCTTTGCCAGCTGGCATGTGTCTGTGCTCCTGTGCTAGGAGAGTGGCAGTGGCTGGATGTAACTGGTGTGCCCCAAATATCTGCAGGAGCTTCTCTGCAAGTGGCACAGGCTTTCTCCAAGATGAAAGGGTGGGGAAACGAAGGTACCACTTAATCAGTATCCTCTCCCAGAGACTGAGCAGGAATTTGGAGAACTTGAATAGTCCATCCCCAAAGAATCTTTTCCAGGTCTGACTCTGATCCTGGTGCATGCTGAGACAGGACTATGTGAATTCGTAATCAGTGCTGTAGACATGATTTAAGGCCCTATAATATGTATCTCACTATCACATCACAATGCTTTGCATTGAGGAGCTCCAAGTGTTGTGTTTTCATGCATGTAGCCTGCATCTCAGATAACTCACACCACTGTAAAAGAACTGTCCTTTCAAACAATTCCTTAGCTAATCTGCATCCCCAGATAACCCAGGGGTCATCCCAGAGTATCACTTATGTGTGTGGAACCAGGGGGACAGGGTGGCAAGCATCCAGTCCACCATCCCTTCCTGCTCCCACCCCCTTCCCAAAAAATGCCAACTTTTCAGCAGTCCCCATCTCCCTTCCCGTGTGCAGCAGATGTGAGATGGGACAACAGAGCCAACAGAGCACCTCAAGCTGCTCACAGTCCAGTTTTGTTTCTACATGTAACTGGTGCTGAGCATGGCTCATTGCAGGGCTCCAAGGGACATCAGTGTGATGGCAGCCTGCAGCTGCCTGCAGCTCATATGGGGAGGGTGGAAAGATGGGAAACATCATAAGCTGGGCCCTGAATCTATGCTGAAAAACGAAATAACTAATTCTTTCTCTATTGCTCGTGTTGCCCTCTCAGAGGTAACTCTGTCCAGATGATCTTCCTGAGTTTGTTTTTCTTATTTCCATTCAGAGTGCAGACAGTCAAGTCTTCCTGATTCAAATTTCCACTCCAGCCTACAGAAGCTTGGCAGAGAAACGGAGCATTTACAGGGATGCTTGCTGCAGCCAGGAGCCTAAAATTAGACTTTTAATGCCACTGCCAGCACCTGAGAGGTGACCTGGTTTTCAGAAGTGGGGGGAAATGTCAAAGCCTGGTCCTTGTATGGCTCAATGCTCCATGACAGCAGCTGAGTCTGCAGCTGCTCCAGATCAGCTGCTGAAAGCCTGGTCTGTGCCAGTCAGACAGGTCTGCAGCACAGAAAACCCAACTGCCCTCTTCTTAGGGGACCTACCTGCAGAGCTGTGTCATCTGTGGCAAATTTATTCACTCACCTTGCCTCCTCCAACCCCTTCTCACTCACAAACATGTCTGATCATCCCTTTTAAGTTCTGCTGTTGAACAACATGGCACATGCATTCATTCTGCTGGTAAGGTAGTGGCATCATGTATTTGCAAACACCAGCTCGTGGGCATTTCCCAGGCTATGGGGTCTGTTTAAAACCATAAAATGTATTTCAAGACTTCCAAATGAGCCGAAGGAATAGCTCCCTGGCCAGCAGCAGTGATGCTGCTGGGTGTACACAAGGCCAGCCAGCTTTGGGAAGAGAGTGACACATAAAACCTCTCTTATAACAAAACCTGTGAGTATATCAACCCCTCTGCACATGCTGCACCTTGGGGCCTGTGTTTGTTTTTGACCAAGGTCATCACATGAATTATATCCTCATTGCAGGGTTTGTTAGAAAGGTCTTTGAAAGCAGATGGATTGTGAAACACTCCTTTACTACACCTAATGCATTGCAAATAGCAGTGAAAAAACTGACAGCAGGCTGGAATGCTGAGAAAATTGCTTTGCTAAACTAAAGTGTTTAAAATAAACTTTAATGTTATTGATTTTAACCCATGTCGGGAAGCTGAAGCAAGAAACATTCTTTCTAGTGTAAATGAGTTCAGCTTCAAGTCTCTGTGAAACTGAAAAAAGCTACTACACAGGGAGTAAGAATTAATCTGTGAAAAACTGGAGATGTGTGAGCACGTCAGGAGAAAATAAACACAGGCTGGGCATCCCGTCCTTGCTCTGGTTTTATTATTTTCTTTCACCATGAAATATGAGCATCCTGGGTATACTACTGGATGAGGGATGTGGGCAGCCAAATCCCACTCTCCACTGTCCTTTGACAGTGAGAGTTCATGTAAAGCTTGTGCCAGCAGAACCAAGGGGACATTGCCTGTCCTGGAACTGAGCCAGGACCCTTCCAGAAAACATGTTTTAGGAGACATCTCCTTTGGTTTCCATTACAAAGCCCCCTCCACGTCTTTGGTAGCTCCTGTAAATGCCACTGGGAGGTGGTGTCTCATGGTCCAGTCACTGAATCTGAGCTGGCACAAGCACATTTACCCACCAGGGAAGGGCAGTGGGGAAGGGGGGTGATGCTGTGATCACATCCAATTGTCTATTCAAGCTGTGAAATGAGAAATCAGCAGTTTCTGCAGCAATGACTGCGGACAACTGCTAGGCCTCTGGCCTTCATCTCATCCCGTCTCATCCCCATCTCGTTGGGGATGTGGGAGTTGTCTTTGCACTACCACAGTGAGGGAGGAACAGCAGAGACAGTCTCAGTCAGTGGCTGAAGTCAGTGTGGAGGAGAGGGTTACACCAAGCTGTGCCAAGGGCTCCCCAGCCCGGGAACAGCCCCAGGCCCCCACAGGTCCAGCAGCGAACCAGACGAGGAGAGGACAGTGTTGGGAGCACCCGAGGGAGGTTCAAGTGGCCCCAGGGAGTGGCAAATGGGCAAAAGCAGACAAAAACCGGGCAAAAACTGGGCAAAAACTGGGCAAAAACCAGGCAAACGGGCAAATGGGCAAGAATTGGACTAATGGGCAAATGGGCGTGGCACGCGGCCCAGCAGTTGGTGCGATCTGGGACAGATCGTAGGACAGTGTGTCGGACAGTCTGTAGGACAGTTTGCAGGACAGTTCTCAGGACAATTCTCAGGACAGTCTGTAGAACAGTTCTCAGGGCAGTCTGTAGGACAGTGTGTGGGACAGTTTGTAGGACAGTTCTCAGGACAGTTTTCAGGACAGTTCTCAGGACAGTTCACCCAGCAGTTTGAGCAGGCAGGGCAAGCAAGAACGACTCCTCTCTGACCATCCCGGAGCAGCCAAGAGAGGCAGAAAAGAGACTCCTGGTGTGGAAGGATGAGCATGAGGAGCTCCTTTCAGCCCATCTCGTTAGCGTTCTCAGGGTAAGCCAGTGCAGGGCAGCTGCCCCGTGGCTGATGGCTGTGCCACACGGGCATGAGCAGTGTGCCTGGTGGGGCAGGCCCATTGAACACCAGTCCTGCCAGGCAGAGTGGAGGGGCAGCCAGACCCATCCCTGGGCACTGTGTGGGCAGCCAGACCCGTCCCTGGGCCTTGTGTGGGGAGCCAGACCCATCCCTGGGCCTTGTGTGGGCAGCCAGACCCATCCCTGGGCACTGTGTGGGCAGCCAGACCCGTCCCTGGGCCCTGTGTGGGCAGCCAGATCCATCCCTGTGCTACTTCTCTGTGTCCTTTGGATCATCCCTCCTGCCCCAGAGGCCGGCACTGATGGAAGCTACCAGGGCTTCTCCAGCTGTGGCTGTTTCTTATATAAGCAGCTACTCACTTGCCTTCAGGGGTGAGAGTAGAACACATTACACTCTCCCAGGAGCTTTTCTACTTTTTGACCTTCCTCTGATCCCATATGCCCTTTCTGGCTGGGCAAGTTCCATTTCTGCTCAGGGACTGTGTTGTGCCCATCCGGTTCCATTCAATGGTGACCCAAGCGAAACACACAACATTTGAAGAGACAGAGAAACTCTGTCAAAATGAGAGCTGGGAAATGCAGCCTCCTGCCCAGACCATGTCACAGAGCTGGGCTGGGAATGGGGTCTTTGCAGTGACCTCGCATTTGAGGCTATGATGCCCCATCCTGCCTCATGTCCCAGTCTCCTTGCAGAGGCCCTGAACTGAGCAGAGGGTCAGATTTGAAAAGGCTGCTTGCTTGCTTCTTTTTCCTGGAAATCTCCCAGCCAGCTGCTGCTGCGGCCTTGTCTTGTTCGGCTTACAAGGTCTGATAGGATCAGAGCCCAAGATAGTATCCAGATATGCCAAAATGGCTGGTGTCATCTGCTCCTCACTCGTAGGAAAAGCTCCCTAAGACCTGAGAGCAACAGGCCTGTGGGGTCCCTCTTTGGGGTCCCCCTGGACACAACACCCTTCTCTGCAGGGAGGATGTTGCTGACACATCTTCTAGACCCCTCCTCTCAAAAGAGCAGAGAATAACCCTGCATTTATCTCCAGGCTTTAATAGACATTGTAATGCAAAGCAGCTGCTCAGCCCCTGGGGGATCTGTGCTCTCCTTTTGGCTCAGTCTCGGCACATGAAAGCAAGATAAAACCAAAATCTCCTGATGAAACATCCCTGTGGGACGGAGGAACCAGGGGGACCCATGATGGGAGTGCTGAAGAGCCAGCCCTAGCCCTAGCCCCTGCCCCATCTTGGGTTGGATGGCACAGTGGTGTCATCCCCTATTGAGATTTGATCTCTCTCTGCCATAACCCTACTCCACTTTCCTGCAGCAGCTGAGGCTTTGGTGCTTTGCTTTTTACATTATATTTTACATTGGGTATTAAACCCTACCTCAGGTCTGACACTTTAAAAATACGTATCAGTGTGCATAATTTCTGAGAGTCTGTGTTTTTGCCTCAGCAAATCCCCTGGTGTTTGGATTAAGGGGATATTTGATGGGTAAATAATAATAATAATAACAAAAAAATAATAATAGTAATAATAAAAATAAACAACTTGTTTAGGATAATGACTAGTCTGTGGGTGGTCACTGCAGTCAGGGCCCCATGTGACAACCCATGACAACCCCCCCATCCTGTCCCATCCTAGAGTGTGCTGGTGGCTGTGGGACTACCTCCGTTTGGAATCAAAGTGCTAATTGTGGGCCAAAAATGGCAGAGCACAGGATAAAAAAGAGGGTGCGATTTGGCCCTGGAGATGTATTTTTAGACTTTCTATTTTGGACTGCTCATCTCCAGCATAACATCTGTTGGATCATTTTATAGCTGTGATTGTTTACTGGTGACCAGCTGACACTGACACTGCAGGGATTTGATAATAGTAGTTTTTCTGTGTATCTGTGGATACATGTTACTGGAAGGCAGTGGGGACGGGCAAATGAGCTCTATTTAAGCACCGCAGCAAAGAGAATAAATTTTTAAATCAATCATTTTCTTGCTACTTGTAGGATCGTCTTGTCTGCAAAAGACAAAAGAAGGGATCTCTAGGCTTATGTTTGCTGTTCAGAGATTACCTTGAATTTAACCCTTCTGCTGGGTTTACTCTGTTGAAGCTGCTGAAATTGTCATGTCCTAATGCCACATTAGGAGGAGTCAATTAATCCCAACTTTGCAGTTGCAACTTTGTCCAGAGACTCCGTTGTTTCTGCACTGTCAGTTCCTGTGAAAGCCTTATCTGCAGGGCACATCACAGAAAGGAGAGTGAGGGGGTTTTAAATTATAAAACCATGGTTTATTACAACAAGGAGGAGGGATAAAGAGGGAGAAAGGAAGAGAGGACAGGCAGTTTCCATGAGAGGAGAGTCAATCCGGGCAGAATTTCCAGCAAGGCACATTTAGAGGCGGTGTGTAATTGAGATTATATTGATTTTCCTCCATTTACTGTAAGGTAACTGTGAGTGAAACTGTAACAGGAAACTTAGAAATGCTCTTCACAGAAGCTATATTTAGGCAGACACACTGACATGATACCACTGAATAAAATAAACATGCAGGAGACAACCAGTCCTGAGAGACTTTCAGCTCCATCTGCCTGACATGAGCAAGGGGAATGCATTATTCCCAAGCCATCTATGTGACCTTTACTATAGGAACCTATGGAAGCAAGCAGGCTGCTGGGCACCTTGGGGAAACTGGGAGGCATCTCCTTTAAACACAAGGGTTTTGCCCTTCCCTGCTAAAACAAAATGCCTGCTAGCTGGCTGGAGCACAGCTCCTCTGGCTGCTGTTCCCTTTTATAACAGGATAATTTATGGCTTGTTGTCAGCAGAAAGAGCAACAATTTGTTTGCTGCGCAGGCTGGAAGAGATGAGTTTTCTCAGAAGTCTGGGTGATTTTTGGAATTAGGGGGCAGCTGCTTCTTTAAAGTCTCTGGCATGGTGGCCTGTGTGAAATTAAGCTGTGCATGAGGTACAGCCGCCTGGTCTCGCTGATGCTATCTATCACAGTGCACACAAGGGTCTGGTTTTTTGGTGGGGCATCCAAAGCTTTATCCAATTGCCTGTGCCAAATTCCATATTGCTTCTTTACCCCTGGCAAGGGACACCATTTCCCAAAATCATGGCTCCCGAAGTCCCAGGGAAAGAGAGCAACCCTGTCCCCAAGAGCTCTGATGAATTTCAGGTCCTGTTAGGGTCCAGATCAACTGTGGAAAAGTCACTTAACTTCCCTGTGAGAGGGAGTGATGATACTTTCCCTCCTCCCAGTCTATACGTGACACACACTATGTAAATATTTAGTGTTTGAGCCTACTAACGCTTGCTGGAGCAGCACGAGTGAATATCAAATCTGCAAACATTAAATCCAGGAACGCAGCTGAGAGGGTTGTTTATTTTTATCAGCTAAGTGCACACCTTCTCCCCTTGGCTGCAAAGACTGCTCTGTGACGGGAAGTGAAAGCTTGTTATTTCTCCTTGCAGTGTCCACACTGAAGGTACCTTCCACAGGCTCCTCTGCTAAAACAGCTCTCCATCAATAGTCTGCTTCTGCATCTGGAGGAAAGGTGCAGCAGCAAATCCCACTGATGTCAGCAGCACGGTCTCTGTATGCAGCATACCCACCAGATCCTATAGGGTAACTGATGCAATAAAGGTAGAGAAATTCAGAAGAAATTGAATCCCCATGAATTCCAGCTCATCATGTGAGATGAGATGGGCAGGGTGCAAAGAGCCCGAATTTCTGATTAGAAGCAGTTCAGCACAGTGGGGACTACAACAAGAACTTGCACAGTTCAAATTCTGGAACCCTATGTTGTATTGAGAAAACAGGAAAGTGGGGATAAATGCACTAACTCTCCCTACTGAGGATATATCCGCTAACTACACAGTAACTACTTATCTATTGGTGGGGAATAGTGCACTATCTACATAATAACTACTTAAACATGAACTACTCCTAATATATGCAGAGTCTCCCATCAGGCGTGAGTCCCCACAAGCTCAGCTCTGTGCATCCGGACTTGTCTCTAGGACTTTATTTGCCACAGCATTGTTTCCTTTATCATTTGCAGTCTCACCCACGTTGCTGCTGGAGTACTTCTGGCCACTGCTCCCTGGCTCAGGGCTCCTTTTCCAGAGGAAAAAGCACTGCACCAAGAGCAGGAGCAGGACTCCAGGAGCCGCCCAGAGAGGCCATTGCTGCAAGGCAGCCCAGAGCATGACTCCCCAGGAGTTCCACTCTGCTCCTGGCTCGCCTGCTCCAGCTCCCGCAGCAGCCAAATCCTCTCCTGTCCCTGGCACTTGGCACACAATTCCACATGCAGGCATGCCTCCTTCTCCAGCCCATCCCCGACCACCTGCAGGCACTGGGTAAGGCTGTGCACAAGCCACACCAGGAAGATGATGGCTGCCATCGATGCCTTAGATGGCTACCTAGAAACAGAGACTAGACAGGAATAAAGGAATAAAGGAGGTATTTATTTGAAAGGCTTTCAGAAGTACACTCTGGGCTCCAGAGGGTCCTGCCTCAGTGCATCCCAAAATGGACAACAAGTCATGAGTTCTTCACACTTTGATATCAGCATAAAGTCACCAAGCAGAACCCAGCCAAGGATGGAATTTCCCCAAGCTTGCCCCCCTCTCCCCAAGATGAAGGTTTGCAGTTGTTGGGCCCAGGAGCGTCTGGGTGTCCTTGCAGAGCGAGCTGGAGAGGCTTTGTTATGTCAGTGTGAGCATGAGAGAACAGCACTGAACGAGCTACAGGGAACTTCAGACTTACACTGGCAGTACAGGATTTGAAAAATACAAAAGTTAAAACCTAAGGCATCACCATGGCCTACAGGACAAGGGAAACAAGGCGTGAGGGAGGCTCTGAGGGATATAGGAGGAGGAGGGGAAGTGGGGATAGGAGCCTCAGGGAAGTGGGGGCAGGAAGGAGAGAGAGCCAGGCAGCTGGCAGGTGCCACGGCCCACAGCAGCAGCATGCTCCCTGTGCTGAGCCCAGAGAGCTCCTGTGAGGGACTGGGGCACTGGGTGCAGGAGGGCAAACACTCTCTTGTTGTCCGAGTCTGTGCTGCAGCTCTCATCCAGCGCAGCCTCCAGCCCATGTGCACACTCAACGTTTGCCCATGCTGGTGTGGGGCAGCATTGCCTGCTGCTGACATTATGAGCTGCCCCTCATTCTGATGTCCCTTGTGATCAAGGCACTGATACAAGAGATATCACAGGCCGACCAGCCTCACCCTTTGTCTCCACCCCAGCTCAGCCACCACAATGGCCCCAGGCAACCACAGCCCTGACACCCACAAATGCAGACCCACTGCTCCAGACTGGGCCCCCAGGGCTTCCCTTTATGAAATGTGATGCAGCCCCCATGAACCCTTGTCAAATATAAAACTGTATAATGTGGCCCAGGGATGCTTTGCTCCTTTATATCCCCTATATATGCTCTCATCCTGAGATGAGATGGGATCGGTTCCCCTGGTGCTGATGCCTGTGCTTGTGAGGGTGCTCTTGGGGCCTTTAAAACAAGCCTTGAATTTTGATTTAAGGGCTCAAGTTTGATACAGGGCCTCAAGTTTCATACAAACCTCAGGGAGGACACTGGCGAAGGCAAAGAGGCATCCCAACCACCTCTTTGGGAAAGTGGTGTTGTCTGTGCAGCACCAGAAGCTTGATGCAAGTGGAACCCTCTGATTAGGGGCCCACAGGCACTGGCAGCACCTGGATATCTCAAAATAGGAGAAAAGGTGTGCTCCAGTGGTAGCACCGCCCAGAGATGATGTGATGGGAGGGAATTGTAGCCTGCAGAAGAGTGAAACAGGCCTAAGGAGTTGCGGACACCACACAAGCCGTCGAGTGCCATCTGCTGCTGTCTGGAGATGATGTGAGCTCTGTGAAGGGCATGACACTTAGGGGTCTACCTAATATGGAAGAAAAAGCAGGAATGAGCTCAGTGGTGCTGCATCTGCTCTCCCAAGCCAAGGACGAGGAAGGAAGGGGTCTGGCAATTGTATAGATCCACCAGCTGGCTCAGCACAGTCCCAGCGCAGACCTCAGCCCTGCCCCAGCTCTGAGTAGGAACATCTTTCCTACAGTGCTGTTTTTCTTGCCACCAGAGCTTAATAATGTTTTGTGAGGTTTTTGGAGACAGGTGTCTGCTGCCCTTTCTCTCCTCACTGCAGAGCTGTGTGGTGACATTTTTTGCTGCTGCCTGGCCAGCTGGTTGTCTTAGCCCTCCCTGACACCCTGCAGGGCCTTTAGCAGTGGAGAGAGCAGAGCATCGCTGGCAAATGGCTTGCAGGAGCAGAGGAGGATCTATAGCTCCCAAAATAAGTGGGTTGTGCCATTTCAGTCCCTGTGGACCAAACCCAGAGTTTGGAGTGAGAACCACTGCAGAGTGATTCTGAGGCTGCTTCGGCAGTGTTCGCTGCTTGCACAATTCTTCTTCGCAGCTGCTGCACCAGGATGTGACCTGTGGGTCACCAAGGGAACCTCATTGGAAAAAGGGCATTTGACACACAGGTGCCTTCTCTTCTCTAGCACAGTCCACAGCTCCCCAAATCATGCCTTAAATCATTGCAGGGTTTTGCCAGAAGACAGAGGAGACATCCAGGAGCAGCCAAGCAGTGAAAATCCTCTTACCCATGCCTGACTCAAAGAAATGCAACTCCTTATGTCGGCTTCCCTCCTGCCTGACCTTCCCATAAATGCAAAGTGAGGTCCAGCTCTGGTGTCCATGCCTTGACCAGGGGCATGGTGAGCTCTGCCCACAGGGCTGAGGCTGCTGGGTTACTTTACTCTCAGGCAACGTTTGATCTGCAATTTTCAAACAAGTGCTCGGGTGATTATTTCATTACAGCATCATGTGAGTTTGGCGTCTCCTGTCAGTCCCTTAAGAAACACTGACTCAGTGAGGAGAGCAGGTTCATTTGTCAGTGGTGTAAGAGCTACAGTTAAACACACTTCTCATTCCCACTGTGCAGCTCACCAGCTTGTTCACAGGCCTGCCGTGATCACCCAGCCACGATGCCATTGCCTGGTCTGTGCAGTACTTATCACTCAAAACAGTGATTTCTGAAATATGGATGCATCACAGAAACAAGGTGACAGTTTCTGGATGGAAGATCTCTTATGCCAGAACCCACCTTGTGCATTGCAAACCCTTTTCTTCCTCATTGAGAGGGAAAGTCAACTGCAAAATTGCTTTTTTTCCCCCACCTAGATGGGTCTTTGGATGCTGTGAGCTACTTCTCGGTGTAATTTCCCTGACCCCACCAGCAGCAGGACAGGTCTGGGCAGAATCCATCCCCAGTGATGAGGATGGGGGATCTCAAAGGAGCAGGGCTGGGACTTGGTTTGGAGGCAGGGGTGGAGGGACTGGCACGTGCCACCTCTGCCAGCAGCACCTGCTCACGTGTGAGTCAACTGTGGGGAGGGAGGCTCTTGAGAGAACATGAGAAGGAAAGCAGATATTTAAGAAATTAGTCACAAACATAATGGCCTAATCAAGAGCCTGTTGGAGGCATTTGGGTTCCATTTCACCAGAGGCTGCTCCAGCCACCTGGGCCAAGATGTGGGGATGAGGGGTCTTGTTCAACAACGTGGCTGGTTCTTGACATTCCTGCATCCCTCCACACCTCATCCTGTGCCAGCACCGGGGAAAATCCCTCCTGACACATACCTGCCCATGCAGCGTGTCTGTGAGCCAGCCTGGGAAACTGATCCAGCTGGAAAATAACACAAGGAAGGAGTAAAAACCCCCAGATTTTCCCCACAGCCAGCTCTGATCTCTGACACTGTCCTCACCAGACCCCAGTACCCTTCCAGATGCATGGCCAGGAAAACAGAGCAAGTTGCAAGGAGGGAGGAGTGGGAAGGGATTTTTGGCTGAAACTCAGCATGAGAGCGAATGAGCTCAGAGAGGCAGGTTGTCACAGTCCCCTGCACCAAGCTGACACCTGGATCACCGTGCTCATCCCTGTGGGCATCACCCTGAGGCCTCCAAAGGCTCCAAAAGAGACACCACAGGGGTAGCCTCCCCTCCCTTGCACTGCCTGATGCTCCTTTAGCTGCTGCTGTGTATCATAAGAGCAGGCCATATTTGTATTTATATTTATAATGATGGCCTGGGTACCTTGACAAACCAAGGGAACAGAGGGATGAGATGCTGAAAAGCATTTGATGCTTATGCTGTTCACATCTGGCAACTTCAGTGCAAAATGAACACTGAAGGTAAACCAAGTGCAAGTACTGAACAGGGAAGGAAGGATTATTGCATGAACAAAGAAAATTCAGCGTGAATCATGTGAACATAAGAATTCAGAAGCTGAAATGGGTTGTAATAATAGCTGTCTACTTCATTTCAAGTTCTGTCTGGAATATATTCTAGTAATAGATAAGAACAGAGGCACACTGCTATTAGTCAATTTAGTCGAAACATTTCTGCTGAGACATTTTTGCTATAAGAAACTGGAAATTTTACTATAAAAGGGTGTTTCTCTATTCTATAAAAGAAACTAGGTTTTCCTGAGGAAAGCCAAAATGCTTCACTGCAGCTAAAACTTTATTTTGTCAAAAAATATCACAGTCAGAAAAGAGCAGGAAGAGATAAGGAGAGTATTTCTTAGTCTGCTCTAGCCATTAACTACTTTGTGGCTTGATATCTTGATTTCATGACCTCTAATAAAAAGTTAAGCTACAGAATGAGTCCCTGCATGATGAAATTATTTTTGTCTGTCTCTAAAAAATGCTTCAGTAGATGTTTGGCACAATGCAAGAAGTTCTGATAAGAGATAGTGTCAATAAATTCCCAGCTGCATGAATATGCAAATATAAAAGACAAATATTACCAAAAAAAAAAAAAAAAAAAGCAAGAGGAACAATTTATGCTAAGAGCATTCAGAATAATAAAAAAAAAATAGTTGGTGTAAACAAAGCTGGAGATTTGAATTAGATCTCCAGTTTGGTTAGTCCAACTACTTCAATCTGGTTCAGGAAATAAAGGCAAAATCTGGCTTTTTCACAACCACAATTTGATTATCAGGTCTATGAAAACGTGCTATCAAACTTAATTTGTTACTTCTCATCTGTTGCCGGAATGCAAACCCTTTGCACAAAGAAGTAAGGCTACGTGGCTACACTTTCCTTACAGTAAAACAAATGGGAACAAGGAGGGAATAAAAGCCACCAGCAAAACCCACTCCTTCTGTTTAAAATTATAGATGTAAGCAAAGAGCCCAGGGAGCAGCCCATATTAGGCAAAGTGCACTCTTTTCTTGTAAAAAGTTTGAAGAATTGAAGGTCTGCTCTCCCCACTTAGGGCCGTCAGTGTGCTTGTGTACTGGGAATGAAAACAAGAGGAGATGTGAGGATACGGAGTGAAAGGAGGGGCTGTCAGCTCCCGGCTGCAGGGACTGAGGGGAGGATGGGGTGATGAGACCTGCACAGGGTGAAATCATGGGGCCATCCCGGCTCCAGTGTGGTCCTCACGGCCGACCTGGGGTCAGCATCACTGCTGAACCCACTCCACCACCAAGGGTGGACCTTCTGGCCAGGGGGGGTTTCAGGGAGAGCACCATCCCAGGGACTTGTCCAGGTTGCTCACCTCTGTGCTGCTGGTGTCAGTGATGGGCCACGCTCAGCCCCGTGCCTGATGTCACTTTGCTTGGCAGCTCAGCAAAGAGCACCTTGTGCTCCTAAAGCACCCTCAGACAGACTGTGTGCACCCAAGAGAGAGCACTCAGCCTGTGATGAGAAAATCAAAGCTTGTTTTAGCTCTGGGAGCCTCACTGTATGAGACAGCCCTGGGTAACCGAGCGAGGACGTGGCAAGAAATCCAGCCTGCCCGAAGCACCATGTAACACTACACCTGGGTCAGCATCTCAGGTATGATTTCTGCCAGCTCTGCAGCTGAAAATGTGCTTTCTGGTATCTGGTCTCTATCAAGCTTCAGGGATCAGATTGGTTTATGAACCTGCTTATATTAGGAGCAAACAATTTATCACTGTGGATTTTCTGTGGAGTTGCCTCACTATTCCTCTGGTTCCACAGCTACCTGCCCCTGAGAGCTCAAACCTCAACCCGTGGCTTCTGGGAGCTGTGCAGTGTGTGGTTACTCCATGGGTACCTCTCCCTCCTTCTGCTCTCAAGGCACAACTCAGATTTGGCATTTCTAACTTTTCTTTTTAATTTTCTGTCATGCAAGGTGGATCACAAACATCACGTAAAGGGTTGTGGTGTAAAATATGGGTGAGAATGGTGCACTCTCTATGCTTTACACAATATCCTTCTTTACAGGCCATGGCTTTTGGGTTGGTTACACCACAATCAATAAGGTGTGTTTTTTTCCAGATAGACTCCACATGGCATACTGTATGTTTAAAATTGCTTCATCAACAAATCAAAGTAAACAACCTTCTCTCCCCCGTGAGATGATGAAAAACATAAATTATGTAGTCTTTAAACAAATGGTAAAGAGTTTCCTTATTAGGCTTCAGGGTCCTGTGTGTGTATATGCCCACTGTAAAATCCTTGTCATTCCTGGGTCTGTAGGTCTGTATAATGTTCCTCACAGGTTCAATTGAGTGGTCAGCATACCAAGCTTGGGCTGGGGGATTTGACATTGACACACACACACACACAGACACACAGACACATATCCATGCATATATATATATATATATATATACATATATGTAAACTACAGTGAAAAGTAAAAATCTCTGCTATTTCTTTTGCAAAAATTTTCTTGATAGCGAAAACTTACCTTGCTTTCAGGAGCACTTTTTCTTCCTTTTCTCTTCTGTACTATTTTCTCCATTTCTTGGCTTGCATAGAATTATCTCTTACATTCAACATTTTGCTTTACCAGGTAAGAAGAACACATCATCCCTGGCTGGGGATGCAACTTTGTCCTCCCCATCTATGTGAGCTCTAGTTCATCTCCATGTCCCTCAGACAATGGATGCAGCCACATCTGCAGCCACATCATCACCCACTTTCTCCTGGCCACAGCCACCAAGGCACCTGGAAATCAGGAAAGGTCTTGGTTGAAAACTGAAAAAGGAAGTGGAAATCACTGACTAAAATTGTATCAGCAGCTTTTCTCAGTCTCCCCATGGCCAGCTGGGCTGTGGCAGACATCTGGGTGAGCTTCCAAGGGGCAGTGGATGGGGAGAGCCCTGAGGTGCTGTGCTCTCTGCCCCAGGCTGGCCATGGCTGTAACCATCACCTACCCAAGAGCACCTGCAAGTGTGAGAGTCACAGCACCAGCCATTCCCTTCATAAATAATTTTGCTTAAACAAATAGCACCAAGTTCATTGTACTCGTTATGGGAATTATCTTGAATAAGGCAAATACTGAGGTTATCAGAGAGATATGTCTTATCTAAGGCAAATGGCAATTTTTAGGGGGGTCATCACTGTTGACTGATTAAACATGTTCCTGATGGGATGTCTGGCATGTACTTATCCATGGAAATGCCTCACTTTTTCTGGGTAGCCTTTGAGAACCAAAGCACGTCCTGGTCTCTTGCCCAACTTCTATTTCCCATGCAATCACCTGTTATCTCACAGCAAATGCGCAACAGAGGAGGAGAACCAACAAGAACTCTCCAAATTGGGGTGCTGGACCACAGCTGGGCCTCCAAGTATTGCAGCAACACAAATAAGAAGTGGGTGTAGCCAAATGGACTCAATATCTCACCATCCTGCCCATTCACCACCTCTTTCTATAGAAGCTTTCATCTGAGATGTAACTGACATTAAAGATAGAAAATCTTTCAAGTTACTTTAACTGAGTCAAAGAACAGCCATCCCAGGATCAAGCCATGAAACTGCAATCTGAGGATGACTTTTTTTTTCCCCTTCTACTTCTCATGGACTGGTAAGGAACACTTTCTGTCTTTGAAACTGTGAATAGGACTGGAAAACCAAGTACTGCACAGGTAAATCAGCAGCATTAAGGATGTCTTCAACTACATCAACACCTCAATTTTCATGACTCATTCAGATCAGTTGCTATTTGCAGTAGCTGAGCAGGTTGCCTGCGTTGAGGAGCCCACCTGCATGACTCCCCAAGAGTCCTGGTGACATTTCCTTTTTCGGAAAGCTGAAAAAACAAGAAAGTAGGATACTAAGGTCAAAATTGCTACTTTCCCAATTACTAAGAGTGCTCAGCTTGAGGTTTTTCTGAATGTTCCACGTTTCATGGCACCAAGCAGATTTAGTGGTTTGAACATAAAGACACTGCACTGCCTGTGAGCGCTCAGACATCAGGACATCAGCAGAATTAATGCAGGGCTTGTGCCCTTACATCCCTGCTGGAGCACAGCCAAGTCAGTGGATATCTCCCACCTCTCCCCTCTCTTCCCACCCAAGGTGCAGCTGTACTTGCCTGTTCAGCAGACCCATGAAGGGACAGGAGAGACAAGAGAGAGAAAAGCGAATGATTGATGTCTGGAGACTTCACCTCGGCTCTTCATGTGGACGGCACTCGGGTGCTACAAAGTGTGGTCACAATGTATCACAGTAAAATAAACAAGTGTCTCATGCTGGGCACAGAGAAAATGAGGAAAACACCAAAAAAGTGCATGTGAGTGGTTTGCCCCGTTCTTTGTGCAGCTTGCGTGAGGGAAGTGCAGGGAAGAGATGATTTCTCCAGCCTGGTGTTGGAACACCCTCCTCACACCATCTGTTCTGCCTCATCTAACCCACCACCTGCTTTCTTCAGCAGTCACTGAAAGAGCCCCCCAGAGCCCTGCGTGCTCCCAGTGAGCTCCCAGCCCCTGCTGGAGTGCAAAGACTGAGAGCTGGAGGGAAGTTAACACAGCACAGCACGTGAAGAGTGTCCCACCACCTCTGGCAGCTCCTGGATGCACTTCGTGTCCAGGAGCAAAACAGAAGGAGATCACCTCTGTCACTGCCACAGAGCAGGGTTTGCCCCCCTGTGCCCCATCCCCAGGCTGTGGCAGAAACCAGGGGGCTCATGGCACATGGACACCGAGTTGTTCACCATGCCATAGGAACACTGGCCATGTGGGAGACATCCCAGATGATGAATATTGCCTTGGCCAGATGGAACAGTGTTTTGACAAAAACAAGTCTTTGAGTTTAGTTAAGGGGATTGTTTTCAATTAAATGTGCATTTCCTAAGGTGATGAGTAATTTGAAGGTGAATTTTGGCTTAGAAGGTGATTTTTGGCTTTGATGTCTCAGCACATGCTGCAGTTGACTTCTTCAAATCCCTGCTCTTTAAGCACACCAAGGTAAGACTATCCACAGTTTCTTCCCTGTTTTTGGCACCCTCAGTCTTTCCTGGTGCCACATTATTTTTATCTGATCACTCCTAATCAGATGTCCCTACCCAAGGCAGGGGGGTTGGAACTGGATGAACTTTAAGGTCTCTTCCAACCCAAACAGTTCTGTTATTCTGTGATTCTAATTTTTCTTGTCCCACCTGGTGAGAATTCCCTGGAGTAGCAGTCCTCACATCCTCACCCTTGGCTTTGAAGCAGAAAGGTTAATTATCTGGAAAAGTGAGAAAAACTTATTTACTGTGAAAAAACAAACAAAGAAACAAAGCAGATCATGCAAGGAAAGCTAGAGATAAGCATTTAAAAATCCTAAATACCTGACATTTTACCTGAGTTGAGATTTTTCTGCCTCTGCTAATTCAATGCAGTTTAATATAACATTAGGGACCTGACTCCTGTTCCATTTATCTCACTGAAATAAAAAAAAGAATAAATCCATTATATTCCAAGGAACGAAACCATTTTTAAAAGGGCTGGAGGTCACCAGTAGGCGTATCAAACCCAGGCAAATTTACATGGTGTAGGAGTCCCCAGCTTTTGAGCCACAGTGTAGCTATTAAGTGAAGGATCAGGAGTTCATTATATTAATTTGGCACTCGGTACAAGGTAGCAGGTGACTGGGGAACACGTTTCAAGCAATCACTGTGAGTCAGATTTAACTCAGGCTTTCTTCGAGGGCTGCTCACCATCATCTCCCCCAGGCATCAGGGTCGGGGGAACATGCACCAAAACACTCCCTCCGAGTGAGATGGAGCGGGAGGTCGATGCCTGCACATCCACACCCAGCAGGACCAGGCTGGGCTCTGCAGGAAGCAGCCCCTCCATGCACCAACAGAGCTTCAAAGCCCAATTTCAGCATCTCCTACCCAGGGTGGAAACTGCTGCCCATCCCTGCCCTCCCAGGACTGCTCATGCTGGAACAGGACCAATAAATAAATGCTGTTTACATCCCACTTCCTCACTCTAAATCTCAGGAGAGTTATGGAGTATATTTTGCTTTCACGTGCTGTGTTCAGCATCCTACATTTCCAGCTCTTGCTTTTGCCTGCGCATGCATTGGCTGTGGGAGTACTTCCCTAGCTTTATCCCAGCTAAGCTTTTTTATCTGGACTCTGCTGTTTATTGCTTAATACATCCCCATATAGTCATTGGCTTCTGTACGCAAGTGTTGTGAAAAGAAGACAAGAAGTGGAAGGGCACTTAAAGTAGATTGAAAGACTTATTACAGTTGCCAGCAGTTCATGCCAGATACTATATAACCAAAGCACTGAAGGGGATTTCAAAACCTTCCATAACCCGGAGATTTCAGGCTGATTTTTTTCTGTTATTTCTCTATTCACCATTACTAACTCAAAAAAGTGCTTTTCAGTGTATAGGCCTGTACCAGTGCTACTTTTGCACATGGGTTAAAAGAAAGACCCTGAGCACAAGTGCAAAGGTCTCCAGTGGAGATGTGACTTTGCAACTCTGTGCTTTCCAGCAGGTCCCTGGCAGTGCTGATGGCTGTAGGAAATGCTCTCCTGAATGCTCAGGGAGGAGGGGCAGCACCCTTAACCCCGCAGTCTGCCACAGAGAAGAGCTGCTAATGGCATTTCTTATCTCTTGGCAAAAGCTGCTGCTGATTGTAATTTCCATTTCCACCCATTCCCACCTCCTATTTAGGCCATTTTGTCTCCTGCAGCAAAGCAGAATAAAATATTTGTGCTGCTGGAACAGTCACCTCAGTGGCGAGCAAAGCAAGCCCGAAGTGCAACTTACTTAGAAAGTTATTATCATGATTTAGAGATGTTCTGGTGTTTTCTTTGCTTCTTCCTCACTCATCCTTCATCCTTCTGTTTTTTGCCACCAGGACTGCTGTCATAATTTCTGGCTTCCACCACAGGCAGAGGTGCTCTGTCCTGTGCGTGGCTCAGCCTGAGCCAACACCTGCACAGCTCTTGGGGAAACAACCTGCACCATCAGGTCACAGTGCTTCCTCCACAGTCATGGGAGGACTTGGAAATAGTGTAAATATTGCTGTGTCCAGATCTGGGAAGAGGGCTTACAATCCCAAATCAGGCACCGTGCCTCTCCAAAGTGCTTTCTGAACCATCCCAGCTTGCAGACCCTTCCTTCCCAGGAGGTCCCCAGAGGAAAGCCAAGGATTTGCATTGTTTATCCTACAGGTCCACGCCCATGTTGTTTGGTGTTTAAGTCAGGTGTGCCACTTGATGGATGGATGGAATGGTGAGAGCGTTAGGGAAGCCTTTGTGGACACGATAACTCTTTATGCTCACACTGTTGTCGCTTCTCCTGCACTGGGTGAGCCCCAGCTGTGAACCATGTACCATGTCTTCTTTATCTCCCACAAGGTATGTGCAAAAGACAGCTCTCCTGATGCAGCAGCACTGTTCCCTGCCATCTCTTCCTGGGACAGAGGGCAGGCAGGAATTGGCTGCAGAGCCAGGCTTAGAACCCCTCAGAGGGCAGCGGAGTTTAGAAGTCTGTTCATTCAGTCTGCAGTGAAGGCAGAGCCTGTTTGCAAATCCAGATTTCAGCAGGGCTCAAAAAGTCAAAAGTGAAGACATCCTGTGGTTTAAATAGGGCATGTCTAACTTAAATGTTCTCTCAGAAAAGAATTAGTGTTTCATCCTTTCTCCACGAGCCAGAAGGCAAGGATCAGTCCCCTCCATTTTCCCTCTATTGTACAGCCCCCTCTGAAAGATTATCAGACCCTCAGGGATGTTTAGATACACTGGTGATGGGCACATCTTGAACTCCTCACAAAAATAAATTTGCTATGGCTGTTTTAAGTTAGTTGGTGATTTATTTTCTTTACAGCCCAAAGCCCCACCTCTTTGGTGTCTGTGTTGGTTTGAAAATGACTCGAAGGCCCAATGTCAAAACTGGGGTTTGAATAGGATCCCACGAAGCATTTGCTTCGTTCCGATCCCAAACGTGATGGCGAGTGCCCAACAAGTGAGTCAGTGAGGTTCTGTGAATCTGTTTATCAGACAGCAACAATCATTTGTGGAAATGTCTTTGGTAGCAACAGAAGAGTCTATTTGATGGTAGCACTGACTAATGTAAATGAGGATTAATTAATGTTTTCCTGCAGTGATGTTGGCACTGATAGTGCCTTATTCATGTAATTTAATTTCTATTGACAGGCTGCTAATGGAAATGGATAGCAATGGGTGTCTCTTCCATCAGGCACACTCTGCCACAAAAATAATTCTCCGAACTGGCAGTTGGACTCATTCATTGCTGGAAATGTGAGGCAGTAAAAGAGGATGAGTCAGAAATGGGAAACAAAGGGACTTATTGTCTAATTTGCAGTAGTCCTCTCCCAGGTATTGGAACCAGGAAAAATTTGGTTCAGGTCTGGTTTGGGCTTAGCTGTCCCTGACACCTAGGTTCAATTTAGCCCCAAGGCATGGATGTGCAGCTTCGAAGTGGGAAGGAGCATATTCAAAGTGGGCAGGTGGATGTGCAGGCAGTCCCACAGCTCAGGGCACGGGAGGAGAGAGGCTCAGCTCCAGATCTCTGGCTCCCTGGCAGCCCAGCACAGGGGCCAGACAGGAAGGGTCGAGCAGGGTTAATGTGCACCAAGTTGGGTCATTCCCTCTCCCTGGAGAAATCCAAATCCTGCTTTGAACAGGGCCCCCGGAAAGCCACTGATGTTAGTCTAAAGCAGTAACCAGAAAGAGCTGCTGGTGTTCAGGGATGGTTTGGGTTCAGCAAAAGACTCGGGTTGGGACGCCCCTGTGGGTTGAGAAAAATATGGAAATTTCCTTCCAGTGTTCAACTCCACAATGTCCTCAACTCTTCCCCTCAAGGTTTTGAAGGGCAGTTGGAGAATTGCTGCTGATGAGAAATCATGGAAGTAGGAAAGCAGAAAGAAATACTCCAGTGAAAAAACATCTTCCCTCTTAGTTAAGTAATGTAAAAAATCTAATTCTCAACAGTTAAACCATGACACACATACAATTTTTTTGTTCTGTTTTATGTAATTAATTTTGCATATTGCTTACTTTTTGAGCAAAGATACACTTTCTAAGTCTCCTTTTGCCCATGGGATGAATTTCTAAGGGACCACAATTTTATCCTGTATCAAGGAAGCTCCACGCAAGGATGACTGAAAGATCTCCTGGGAAACTGGGGAATTACCATTCCATCAGACCCTGACACACACCATCACCCCTCTCCTTGCAGACCTGAATGGCAGGGAACCATCTTTCAACACCTCTGTATCTTCAAGCCCCACCAAATGTCTGACACTGAAGAAATTTTAGCTGTTGAAGGTCTTCCTATGATCACCCTGAAATATTCATGACCACATTTTCTCTTACTCTTGCTTATATCACAGTCAGTAGAATATTTGAAATGTGAAACGCGCCTGTTCACAATAAGTGGTAGAGCTGGAACAAGAGCAACACAGTCACTTGCTATGACCAGCCTGGAAACAAGGCACAGCAGCACTGCTGCGAGAGGCAGGAGCAGCCCCAGGAAGAGCCCCGTGGCCAGCAGCTGCTCCACAATTCTGCCTGTCCCCACATGCAAGGGCCTGCAGCTCTCCCTCTAATCTGATCACCCATTTACCTGCTCCCCATTAGCATTTGCTTAATCCTCATGCCTTCACTGCACTCCATCCTCGTCCTTTCAAAGCAGAGCAATAACCTCTCCCTCCGGGCATGCTGCTGCTGCTATCCCCATCCTCTGCCCAAGCTGGGGGCTTTAGTTTGGTGCTTCTGCTGTGCTGTCATTGCAGCAGGAGTGAGGAGAGTCTGGCACCTCGGAAAATGATACCTATGCCATCTAAATTTGAGCATCCAGAAGCAGGCAATACCGAAGCTGTGAGGGGCTGTGATGCCCAAGTGAATCGCAGTGGTGCTCCCTACATCAAAGTCTGGGGCTGGGTGAGATCAGCTGGGCTCAGAGCTGTGCCCTGGGTGGTGGCAGCAAAGTCGTGGTGGCCCAGCCTGCACAAGCCTTCTCAATGCCCTGGTAGCTGGACCCATTGCTGCAGTATAATTTATTCCCCACTGCCTTCTGAGGTCTCTCCTTGCTGCTTTGAGCAGGGAGCAGCCAGCTGTGGGGATCACACTCCCTGTCTGCCACCATGGCACGCTCAGACGAGGAGCCAAACCTGCTGAGAGTCCCCAGGAGGCCATTCACACTGGGCTGGGATGCAGTGGTGTTCCCCATCCCTTCTCCCACGGATGCTAAGACAAAGATAACAGTGCCAGGAGGTGGAGAGTGGAAACAACTCTGCAGCCCAATGCTCGAGGCACCTCTAAGGAAAACCCTCTGCATTTATAACTGAACAGATGTAGAAAGATTTGGGGGAACAGGAACAAGAGCACAGGGCTTTCTTCTCCCTGCCATTATGCAAGGCCAGGGTTGTATGGAAGTATAGTGACCCTCCATCAGGCAAGCTCACATGGTTAGAAAAAACAGGCAAGTTTAGAGCCCTAAAATCCCTTCTTCAGGTTTGAAAGAGAAGGAACAGTTCCAATCTAGGTATATCTGAGCACAACCTGTGGAGTTTAATTTTGTTAATTACTCAAGGTAAGTGAAAAGAAGGGTTAGCACCTGCACAGAAGAGAGGACTGTTAACAAGGTGTTAAGGTTAGGGGAAAAAAAAAAAGGGAAAAATTTCTGCCTAAGGAAGGGAGAAACGTTAGTTCAAGGTAAGACCTGAGGAAAAGTGTTAATAACAGCCTGCAGAATCCTCGGCCTCTTGCAGTCAGCAGAGCTATGGAGGCTGACTCCCAGGCTCACCTTTGTCTCAAAGGTATTTCTCCCCTTTGCCCTCCCTTCCTACAAGCCCCTGCCTGCACAAAGTCCTGAGCATGCCAGCTGTGACCGGACACTTATTGTGCACCCTAAGGGGCAGAGGGGATGGCGTTCGGACCTGTCCCTCTTCTGAAGTGCTCTAATTAGGTGACTACGGAAAGTGACTTCAGTCCACCTCCTGCCCCATCCCTGCCTGGGGCAGGGACCTGAGCAGCAGTCCTGGCCCCTTTTAATGGGAGTACCAAATGAGGAGTGTGCTCTAGGACTTCTCTTTCCTCTTTCAGCATCTTACAGCCACGGGCTGCAGCTGCTGCCTGAAATGGCATCCTCACTGCCAACAACATCCTAAACCTCCACAGTGCTCTGGCAGCAGGTAGGGGCAAGCAGGAATTCCACCCAGATTGGAGGCATGCAGGTGATGTGTGAAAGAGTGGTCAATGCATTCATGTGCTGGAGAGAAACTCTGGCTGTGTGCCACGGGATGCTGGATGCTCAGTGCTCCCAGTCTGTGCTCTGGCCATACCTGCACATGCTCCTTCTCCATGGATTTGGCTGTGCTGAGGACTTACTGGCTGATTTTACAGGGCTGCCTGAAGGTTTTGTGACAGGGTGCAGCACCCATGGGACATCACAGCTTGGAGATTTTGTGCCGAGGCTGAGCATCAGTCTGCTCCTGCCCGAGCAGTGTTGGGTGCCCAGTAGGACACCTGTGAAGGTCTTGAAAGCCATTACTCCAATAGAGGCACTGCTATGGAGGCTGGGCAGCTCTGTGGTGGGCAGAAAGGGTTCAGCTGTGGTGCTTCCTCTTATTTTTATCGCCAGTATCCCTTGCTGAACAGAGCTGACAGGGGCTCCGCAGCAGGTCATGTCCCACTGGAAGCACAGTGTTGCCCAGAGGCTGGCAGATGCCACACTGCTGGAACTGAAATGGTTGCACGGATGATGGGAATTGTTTTCTGAAAGTCACTTTTGCACTGTTAGGTGGTTCTGCATTTTGGGCATTGACGACCATCTTAAAAACCACTCCCACATGTTTGATCCCTGAGAGGCTGAGCACTGAGCTTCTATCTGCAAGCTTCAGCATTTTCTGCTGGGGTACCAATAATTTATTCCCCCACCTCTTGCATTTGCTGCTTGATAAGTCCACGTACTGACCTCTGTGAACACGGTCATTCAGATCATCTGTCAAGGGGATGTGACTCAGGACTCACTTTGTGCTGGATCCATCGAGAGCACGTAGCAGTGTCTGACGAGCACGCTTGCTGATCTTCTGATAATAATACCGTGTCACCCTGCATCTTCAACACTCCCATCCCACACAGGCTTTCTGTATCAGTTTCACTTACAGAACACAGTAATTATGTGTTCCACACGTGAAGTTACGATGGCAGCCCAGCATTGTTCAGCCGGCGGTGTTTCAGCGCCGGTTGTAGCCTACTCTCGCCGCCCGAGAGGTAAACAAACAGCCTATTTAACGAGTACCAAATTCTGTCAATGCTGGTAGTTGCTATGGTGAGAATTCCCAGCGCGACGCTGCAGCCCTTGGTCACTCCAGGCAGAAAAACGTGGGCGTTTCGGATCACAACACTCTGTTTACCAAGGTAGGTCTGAAACGCATCGGAGGGCAGGGGCGGAGGCTGCTGTAATGGGGAGCCTGCTAAGGAAACAGCCAGAAACAAACACTCACGGATGGGAAGATACAGGAATAATCAGAAAACCAGCTCAGGTCAGCAGCACCGGATTCGGCGCTGGCTCAGAGCTGCTCAGTTGCTGTTGCATTGGTATTTTTCAGGGCGACCCGGAGCGTGCAGAATCCCTGGGCACAGCAGTCAGCAAAGGCACCAACCAGCAGCTGCAGATGGAGAAATATCTGTGCTTTCAGCCCTCGGGGAAGGCTGTGCAGAAGAGATGAGAGGGCTGATAGCACTTCGCTTGATCTGCCTGCTGCATCCTCCCTGCTCCAGGAAGATTGCAGGCTCCAGGGCTGTCAAGCCGTCAACTTTCACTTGGTTTGACAACAAACTCACTTCACATACATGGTTACACTTAAAGAAAATAAGAGGAAGAAAAGAAGAAAGCTGTTGGAGCAAGCAATGCCCACAGATGCTTCCTAGAAGTAGAACGTTATTTTGCGATCTGGCACCAACATTTTAGCAGCCTATAAAAGGTAAAGTTGGTACTACAGCCAGCCATTTGTACTGTACAAATAAGAGCTGTGAATATATTCTGGAAGCAATGTCAAAGAGGACCAGATGGGAAATGAGCAGCATTCATTCTAATTTAACAAAGACAGCTAACCCAGAATATGCATTAACATGTAGCATTTTTCATCTGCCTCCATTCAGAACAGATTCTCAGTATCATTTCCAAGGAAAGGAAATTGAAGGAGTACTTACTCCTTGGTGAATTACTGTTCTCTCATAATTGGAGAAGTTTGGCGTCCGAAGCTAGGTGTAATATGTTTTCCCTGGAAATGTATGCAAGGACACAATACACCCACAAACCCTGCGCTTGGGCGCGCAGCCAGCTCCATGTGTTTCGGTCCATGCTGGATGGATCCAGGGTTTCAGAGGCCCTGGGCACATTGCTGGCCTGCAGAGAGAGGTTTCACAAGGCAGGGCAGCGAGAGGAGGCTGTGCCAGTCGTACGGAGGAGCTGATGCCGTGGCTGGGGGGCCTCTCTCCAGCCCCAGGTCAGTTTGCACCTTTCAGTGACAGCAGGTCTGATTCCCTGTTTCTTTGTGTACAAACATGGCTTGTGGGTGACATATGCTTTAGACACATGCTTTGAGGGCTGAACCCAAATTCGAAGGCTACCAAATCCTAGATGTAGATTTAAAAAATGCAAACTCATTTTTGACTCTTCCAGGATGCATTGAGTAGGGTGAGCCTGTTTGAGGGGAGGGATCCCAGGGTACAATATGCTGAAGCATTTCTTCATGTGTTTAGTAGAACCTCTGATCCTATTTTTAAACAAAGCACTATTTCCATTCCCTCTTTTTTTTTTTCTTTCTTTAAATATTTAGAAGGGATTAACCACAGAAAACAAGCCACATCCTGAATTTTTTTCCAGCATAAATTCAATCTTTTTATTCAAAATTGTTCATTACCGGAACCGCTCTCAACTTCCAAGTTCCTTTGTGTAACGTTTCTCTTTTTGAAGTCCAGAATTGCTGCAGTTCCCCCAAGCCCCCCATCCTGACACATCACAAAGGTGAAGTTTTCTGCCATTCCTCTCAATGGAACTCTGCATTTAAAACATGCCATTAATTTACAGTGAACAAACAGGTATCGGCTCTGTTCCACAGCACTCTTCCCTTGTCTGGGAGAAATGCACAGGCACAACCCATGCTGGCTCCTGGAGCTTTCTGCTGCTCAGCAGTGTTTTCTCAATATTTCCGGCATCCCCTGGGCCAAATTCTGCCCCATGAGCAGCCTGTCCTGATCCAATCATGGGGAGCCCTGCTGCACAGCCTCTCTTAATAACAGCAAGCAGAACAAAAGCCTGAAAACCGGTTGGGGTCAGACCAGATCACCACCAAGTTCCTGTCTGACCTTGAAAACCTGATAAAAATGCACAGCTCTGGCTGCGAGTTGACACTGTACACAAAATGCTTTTCGTACAGCTGCAGTACCTGGTTTAATGGATCCCTTTGGTTCCTCAGCTTTGTCTACGCAGAATCCCATTTGGAGAGATGACTTGAAACTCCTGGCCAGTGACCTGCATCTGCACAAATCCCCTTCCTATCCCTCTCAGTAATACTTACAGTATGCCCATTTGGTATGTGAAGAAGCCACTTTCAGAAGCAGAATAGGATCTCCAACTCCCCAGGTTTGGCCCTCAATCCCAGGGGCAGTTGTGCTGGCTTTGCTTGGTGAGAGAACCTGTGCACCAGGGACAGACCAAACCCAGCAGCACACTCTGGCCAAGGTCTGCGGCCAGCACTACATCATCCCCACAGAATCACCACAATCTCCGCTCCCACAGCTGTGGGATTGTGCCACTGCACGCCCTGGGCACAGGTCACTATGCTGCCATGTGTGTGCCGTGCAGTTTGCTGCCAACAGCACAGCAGAGGCTGCTGGAAGCACTGGCAGCCTGTCTCACTCCCTGCTCCATCACTGCTTTGTGCGCTGGGCAGGTGCAAACCTGGTTATCGGTGAGGGAAGAGAGGCACAGGCTTTGAGAGCTTCATAAAGCAGCCCTGAGCAAAGTGAGACTGCTGCTGTGTGAGTATTTCAGGAATTGTCACCACCAGGAACAAATACAGCTGGAAAAGAAATCTTAACCTGTAATTACGTGCAATACAGTACATCAAATCCTCCACACCGCACAGCCTTTTTTTCCTATGCATTCAGCTTCTGCAAAGCTAAGGTGCAGGCTGTCCCCTGCTCATTAGGGCTGGAGTAATGACTTACAATGGCTCCTGAAATTGCTGGCTAGGGCAAGGGAAGCAGCATGAATTTTATAGGCAAGAAAGACTAATAATCTTTCTCCCTTCCTCTAAAATCCTCCCTCACCCCTCCTCTCCCGGAACAAACACACTTTTTAAAAGGCTTTTAAATAATCTCGTGTTCCTTAACAAAATTACAGCAGCAGTTTCCTCCTTTAATAGCACTCTTCTTCTTAGTAATCTTGTTTTAGCTGCAGTTTTTGATGGAGAGTGCTGGTAGATGAATCATCTCTCACCCCTCTTGGTTATTTTGTCTGGCTTCAGGAAGCAGGAATTCTGTTTTGGAGCAAAGTCTCCTGTTCAGAAGAGGAAGCTCTCATTTATGTGTGCTTTTAACTAGAAGTGATAAAAAAATTTATTTGAATGGTTAATTGGGGCATAAATAGATGAATTGCAAATGTTAATCTGATCCATCCCAGTGGATGGCATAGTCCTGTCTAATCTCCAGCCACTAATCTCCAATGAATTGAGCTGTCTTCTGCAAGCTTGAGATCTGCTTCTGCACATCACCTTCTTATGGAAAGCACTGGAAGGAAAAATCAGAGACTGACTGAGATCCCAGTGTTAATGGAGACAGGAGCACAAGCATTTTAGTTTAAGAGCTATTAAGATGTGGACAATCACTGCTCTGACAATCTCAGACAGAGAGAAGCTCAAAAAGAAAACTTTATAAAAAGTTTATTTTGCAAAACATAAATGGTTGGAGGTGCCAGTGAGAGAAAAGGAGGATTGCGTGAACATGTAATCAGATCAAATTGCACATTGAAGAGCAATTCAAATAAATTCATTAGTAACTGGGAAAAAACTATAGGAATGTTGTAGTTACTGTCCTATTTTTTCTTTCTCCTTTAAATCAGTGTCACAGTGTAAATGCACTATCTTACAAGATGCAGATCTTTGCACTGGAAGAGCTTCTCTTGTGCCTCTCTGCTGCTGAGGCTGGACTGGCTCGATGCTGTCACTGGGACACCCCCAGGTCACGTTCAGCAGTGCCAGGTATTGCCTTACAGCAGCCTCCACACGACAGAGGATGCTATCAAAAAGCAATCCCTACTCCTCCAGTGCTGGGTAGGTTTTCCAGGTCATCAGAAATAATGAACATTATCAGCTGCTGTGAAAGGCCCTAATATCAGTGAGGAATACATGAACCCTGCTCTACTGACAGTGAGTAGGATGCTCTCAAAGAAGATGGAATAATACTTTTCAATAACTCATATTTTTTATCTCTTCATCTACCATACTCTCCATCTTACATTTCAGTTTACAAGGTGTGAGCTGGTCAAGCCCAGCCACATGGCTAAATGTGGAGAAAGGAATGCCTTTGTATGAAGAGAAAATTACCATTATATCTATGCAAATGTACCACAATACGTTGCACCACAGCAATTTATTGCATAGAAAAAAGTCTGCTTTCCTCCCTGCTCACTGAGTATGTCCTTTCCATAGACACAAATATTTTATTGCGTTTTCCCAAATTCTTCCACCTCATCCTAGCAGGAAAACAGCACCTTCTGGTCAGCAAGAGCTTCTGCTCTGACAAGTGGTCCAGACACAGGAGAGGGATGCCAGACCTCTCTCCTCTCCCAGTACATCATCAAAAAATGCCAGTGGCTTAGTGTGAATCTAGATTAGGTTTCAATCTGATAAACTGTTAACTGCATCTTGGGTAATTTCCTATGATTTTTCCATGGGAAGCAGAGATCTGATGTGTTGGCAGTTGTCTAGATTCAACATATCCAGAGTGGTTTTCTTAGCATTGGTCAGGCCAATTCATGGATTAAAGGAGGAAGGGAAAATTCCTTCCATGAATAAAGCACTAGCTATTTTGGTCATGAGTGGCATCAGCTACTTATAACTCTATTCCTGGAAATGAATGCATGGCTGTGCAGGTGGTATTATCAAGAAGGTTTTGGCTTGCTTGAACCTGGATGGATGTTCCAAGAAAAAGAGCTGGAGTTCAGAGCCAGCATTCCATGCAAGACAGGAAGAGCATCTCTGTGCCTTGACCTGCTGAATTAATGCAACTAGGATCCACAAGGACTGATTTGAGAAGTGAACAGGTAAATACAAGCATCAAGTACTTGGGCAGAGCCATTTTAAATGAAGGGAAATACCATTACTCATAAGAAAATCATTGGAGGTCTGCTGAAGAGGATAAGGGATCACCTGATAGAATCATACAAAAGCCTAAGGAATAAATGAGATTAAAATCTTGATACATAATCAAAATGAGGACTAAGTTTGACCAAAGAGAGGAACCACTTATATCATGCAAGAGGAATGCAGCCTGGGTGAAAATGACCATGAAACAACACAGTTCACAAGCCATAGGAAAGGAAGAAAGGAAAAGAGCAAAATAAATACAATGGACTTCCAGAAACCATATTTCAAAAACCTCACAGTACTGATAATAAGTCTCAGAGAAAAGAGAATTCAGGAAAGTTTGCAGCACCTTAAAGAAACAATGGTAAGGGCATCAATTCAAACAAAGCCAGCAGAGCAAGGAAAGCAGCTTTTGTAAAAGGCAAACTGCTTAAAATGTGACCACTTCATTGACCTGTAATAAAAGAAATGGTTTATTCAGAAAATGGAAAAGAGATTCACTGGCATGGGAATGTAAATGCATAGGCTGAAAAATCAAGATGCAAAAAGAAATAAAACCAACAGGATCAAGAGCACATCAACAAAATATATTATCAGGGAAATAAAGGCCATCTATTAGAACTATTCAACAGGGAAGAAAAGCACCTGCCTTCTTTGCCACAGCTTTCAGTAACAGGACGACTTGTACCCAAACAGTTTGCATGGTTGGTGCCGTGGATGACAGGGAAAAATCTCAGTCTAGAAAGAAGAAAGAATAAGTAAAGAATACTCGCCTTGATTACATATAATGTGCTTAGACTGCTTGTTAAAGCAATCTCAAGGCTGTTGACAGCTCTCTGGGATCCCACAGAGAACCAACAAAGTGTCAGCACAAGTGAGACATAACTCCTTTTTGGAAAAGGGAGGAGCTTAAGAATATAGCACAAGCCAACACCAGTGGAATTTCCAGAGAAAACTGGAATAAAGAAATGTTATATAAACATCTGGAAAACAACAAGGAAATGAGTAATGGTTAACATAAATTCATTAGATCACCTAGATATTTTTCCTAAAGCTCCAAAACTATATAGATGCTCAATGGATGGCAAACCAAGCTGAAGTCAACAACAGTATGCTGTTGCAAAAAAAAAAAAAAAGAGAGAAGGAAAAGAAATTATTTAAGCAAGCATCACGTTGCACGTACAGCCAGGAGTGATTTCTGCCTGGTCTGTGATGTGTTCATCTCATCCAGTGCTGCAAAGATCTTACTGGAATTCTGTGTCCAGACTGGGGCAATGGAATTTAAGTTAACTGAGGAACCAGGACAGAAACTACAGTAGGCCCACACAAATGCTGAAGGAACTAGAAAATATGGTCTATAATCATGTAAGACCCCCCCCCAAATTTTTTTTCTTTGTATAAAAGAGTCATCAGAGAGAGGCATAACACTAGTCTTCAACTACATAAAGGGTAGCAGCAGAGAGGAAGGGAATTTGCTGAGCTTCACATCCATTGCAAACAGGTGGGATCAAAACACAGGAATGCAGCAGCATCTGAGGATGTTTTTAATCACCTGTTGTGCAAGAAGCAGGTACTGTTTGTCCTTGCCTGTGAAATGGGATAAACTAGACAATCTCTGGACATCCCTTCTGACCTTGCTTTCTGTGATTCATACACCAGGAAAGCCATGGGCAGGTGTTTCTTTGAGGATGACTGCAATGAACCTGCTGGCTGTGGGTAGCAGACACAGCACACAGCATGGTTCAGCCAGTTCTGAAAAGGCTTCGCTGATGGGCTGTTTTCTGAAAACCTACAAAGAAGATAAGCCACTAGGAGAGCAAGAACACCACTTTTAAGAGAGTGGATTCTGTCTCAGAAGTGAGCTGAGCTGGTTTTCTAATTTTTTTTTTCCCAGGTGACCAGTGAACAACTCCACCCTCACCCCAAGTGTTCCCATTTAAGCAGGGCTCACACACAGGTGGTGATGAGTTGGGAGGAGCTCTCAAAGGCTGTGTTCAGTGGTTCTCCTTCAATATTGCTGGCCTTTAGCACCCAGCTGTACAAACTGTGACCAACTGTCTTCTCAGGCCAGACTCAGCACATACTTCTGCTGGCAGAAGACCAGCCCCCATAAGCAGAAAGCATGCCAGGCTGCAAAGTTAAAACAATAGGAAGACACCTCTTTTCTGCTCTAAAGCCCACAGAGACCAGCACCAGATCAGAGCTGGGCAAGCACCGAAATAGGAAAGGGTGCTGCCAAGATCTCAGCTTCTTTCCTGGCATAACTTCCATCAGGCATAACTTTACTTTCCTAGTAGTAGTCGGGAAGGAAGACAAATATAAGCACTACCTCATGCCTTCACCTGGTCTTCTCTTGGGCTATAGCAGCAGCTCAATCCTAACTAAGAGAAACTACTCTCAGGTCTTGTACTGGGTGATATTTTAAACCAACATCTTTGCAGTTCAGGTCTGCTTTGCTTTCATGAAGAGCAAGTACACACTTGTTAAAGACATTACATGAGCCATACAAACCCAACAGGACTCTTCAAAGTCAAGGGACAAGATGTGTCTTTACCCTGCCAAGTCCAGAGAAAAACTCAAAATACCTTGCTCCAGCCAAGGTACACACAGAACACAGAAAGAAAAATCCTTATCCTCTATTCCTGAGCAGCACCCTCCATCCATATTCTTAACCTTGGCCCACAAGGCTTCACATGGAGAAGGAAGGAGAGAAATTAATTCTTCACAGCTGGTTCTGTCCTGCAATGCCTTGCTCTCAAGGACAGGCAGCTGTAGCCTTTCTGGCCACAAAGGGAGGGTTAACTCCTACCCTGCCAATTTTCAGATGGACAGCATCCAAAGTGATCTTGCCCTTAACTTTCTCAAGTGGACACATTCTGGCCTGGGTAAGTGAGATGTATGTCCATGTCCATATGCATACAGACAAATGACATCCCTATACCTCTAAGGCACATGGATAAACCCCACCACTTCCCAGCTGCTGAGATCCTCCAGGGATATTTGATGCAAATGATTTAATGAGCATACTTACAAAGGATTTGCATGCAGGCATAACCTTAGCACAAGTGCACGGCTAGAGCACAAAAGCTAAAATCCTGGCCCAGAGGGCTGGGAATGAGGTGTGGGATGTCAGCACTCCACCCTGCCTGGGACTGGTGGTGAGTGCATCCCTCCCCTGCCACAGGGACCGATGTTCTCCAGCCCTGTCCCCTGTGCAGGATGAGTAACTGCTGGCTGCACACTCAAACCCCTGTTAAAGTCAAGCATGAGTTTTCTCAGCCTTATTTTCACCCCTCTTTCACACACAGCCCCTGTGCTACAGCCATCAGGAGTTGCCAGAGAAAAGAGAAGGAGCAGCAGCAGGAGGACGGAAGGGAGCAGCAGTGGGAGGATATTTATGGGGTTTTATCTGGTTTCTGACAGCCCTTGTTTTGGTGAGGAGGGAGCAAAAGAACAGCACCTCAAAGGTTGTGCTCAGTGTAGGGAAATTTATATAAACTGAGCAGCAGGCAGGTGCCTGCCTGCATGGGCCTGCATGGACAGCCCCGGGACCCAACACAAAGGCACGGGGACCTTTCTCTGGGGAAGGTGAGGGGACGATGACCCCACAGAGAGGAAGCAAAGGTCTTGGCCTCACCCAGTGGAAAAAGGATGGCTCCTGGCGCAGGGTGCAGCCAGATGCAGGACGGCCGAGGGAGGCGGCGGGTTGGGTGACAGCAGGCTGGGCTGCAGGTGTGGGTGTAAGAGGAGACGCTTGCACTTGGCAGCAGGGGCCTCGAGCAGGCCTGGGAGCGTGCAGCTGATTGGGAATGAGTTATGGAGCCAGCCGCCCCCGGCGTGCTTGCTCGCAGCACGGGAAGCCCAGTCCTGAGAGCTGTCCTGCAGCAGGGACCCAGAGCCTGGGAAATGCCAGAGGAAAAAGGGGCAAATCCTGCCACTGCACTCCTGGATGCACTTCCTGGGGGCCTGTTGGAAGTGTTCAAGACACCCAAAGGCTGCATTGTGTGTATTGCTTTTCATCTCACCTAACATCATCTCCGTCCAAATACTATCAGGAAGCAGCCCTGGTGGGAAGGCAGGGACAGTGCTAGGGGCTGGACCTCCTTCAGGACTGGTCACACGTGGGTCATCTGAAACACATCGTTCAAGATGCAAGGGATGTCTCCTCTTAACCTTGCTCATCATTCACCTCCAGACCTGGCCACTAGGCTTTTTCAAAAGCTCAAAGTTCATTTGTTAAGAAATACT
This sequence comes from Vireo altiloquus, assembly GCA_013396875.1. NCBI lineage: Eukaryota > Metazoa > Chordata > Aves > Passeriformes > Vireonidae > Vireo > Vireo altiloquus. The sequence goes on along the minus strand of VZRF01008129.1, from coordinate 104,441 downwards.
TTTGCTGCATTACCTGAAAACCATCACTATCTGTATGTAACTGTAATGAAACAGCTTTCCATATCCAAAGAAGAATAGAGTGAAATTCCTCAGCACTCGAAAAATAATAACCACACAAAGGAGTTCAGGCTGAAAATGGGGCTACAGCATCGAGAAGAATAAAATGAAAATTTCCCCAAGCAGAGAGAATGGCTGGAAATAGCTGCACCTCCCCTCTCTGCTCCTGTGAAGTCAGGTTACTGTGAGAAAAGGCATTTTAAAATGGCACCAGAGTTTCTGAGTACTGTAGAATATTTACAAAGGCAAAACCAAAGCTAAAAAGGAGCACGCAGTGTGCTCAAGGTAACAAAGAAATTCTGTGATACAGCAGGTAACCGAGCTTGGCTCTGTAGAGACTGAGCATATGCTGTAACTACTGGATCATCTTTCTTCTGTATTACGTTTGCTTAGCTCGGTGATAAAAATATATGTCTTCCTCCACAGGCATATTGACCACATAGTGCTGAAGGTAGATTGTGAGGTTTTATGTTTGTTTATCATGATACACGCAAACAAAATACCTGTCTTGCAAAATATTTTGGCTGCCATCCACCACATAATAATTTTTAGGCAGAAAGCTCGTCTAAGAAACTCCTTCAGCCACCAGAAGAGTAATTAAAAACTAAAAAGTATTTGCCTGTCCATTTAGAAGCCAGCAAGCAGCTCAGCTGGGCAAAGAGTACAGGCTAGGTAGAGTTTCTGATTAACAAAATGTAGCAACTTTAATATGAGACCTCAACCCACCATAACAATGCTCCCTCAGCTCTTCCCACTTTCCCTCTGCTGCCTTCTAAAGGTGGTTACCCCAGAGGTTTTCTTAACCAAAAAAATCCTTGAATGCAGCTATCTTGGAAGGCACAGTTTCAAAGAGAGGACACATAAAATAATTAAAAGCAATATTCACCTCTCCACTTCAGAGAGCTCCTGCCCGAGCTCCAGAGAGATGAGAGGGAAAGTAAGGGATGCTTCCTGGAGAGCAAGTAAGGTGAACCAGGACAGCAGAGAGGTAGGCTCAGGACAGTGGGGAAGATAGGAAACTGGAGCAGATTGTGGCAAGTGGGAGACGTGGTGGGGAAGGAGAAGCAGGTCTGTAGGTGGGGAAGCAGGAAAGCAAGGGGAGCGGGGCGGACAAGAGGATTTTGGAGAGTGGCTAGCCAGCTGGCACACATATAGCAGCTGCTGCTGTGTCAGCCTAGGAGAGTAGCTGCAGCTGCACGCTGGCCATGAATAGCAGAGGAGCAGCGTGCCGGCTGGCTGCTGGAGGGACGGGGGCAGCGGGGCGCTGAAAAGGCAGGAGGAGGCTCTCTGAAAGCTTTTCTGCTCAGGGGAACTTGACAGCCCTTTGATTTCTGAGCTGTTTGTTCTCCAATTGTCCACTCCGGTGGATGATCAGTACGAAAGAGTTAAACGGGGAGAGGGGGAAGGGAGAGAAACAGTAGGAAAACTTAGGTCCTAAGTGCAGATCTGGGCTTTGATAGTGTATCCATAGCATGCAGTTGTCTGGATGTATAGCTTTCATAGCTGTCAGCGGGGATCAAAATCACAGGGTGCTTAAACTAAAGGAGAAATCTCCGCGCGGTTACCCTCATATTTGCTTGAGCCACCACTGGAGGAGGACGTGATCCACCACTTGGCCATCTGTTCTGTGTGCCGCACATGTCACTCTGCAAGCCCTCCTGTGTGAGCTCCTACGGGGCTGTGGGTTCACACCCCCTTTGTGCCTCCACATGAGCGTGGGTGCTCAAACCCCTGCACTATTCCACAGTCGTATATGGCTCTACACAGCTGTGGGTGCGCGCACCCCACACGCTCCCCTGGGGCTGTGGGTGTTCCCAGCCTCAGTGTTCCTCTGGAACCACGGGTGCATCCGCCCCACGCACTCCTCCACAGCTGTGGGCACACACACCACGCGTGTCCTTTCACTACCGTGGATGATCCCATTCTCTGTTCTCCTGCATGGCTACATCTGCACACAACATGCACTTACATGACTGCAGGCACAGCCAACCGGAGCCGTCCTGCGTGACTGAGTGCATACTGCTCCTCTGCAGCTGTAGGTGATCCCCCTGAGCACTCCTCTGCAGCTGTAGGTGATCCCCCTGAGCACTACCCCGCAGCTGTAGGTGATCCCTCTGAGCACTACCCCGCAGCTGTAGGTGATCCCTCTGAGCACTACCCCGCAGCTGTAGGTGATCCCCCTGAGCACTAACTACCCCGCAGCTGTAGGTGATCCCCCTGAGCACTAACTACCCCGCAGCTGTAGGTGATCTTTGCTTGAGCACTCCTTTACAGCTGTCGATAATTCCCTCCCAGCACCCCTGCACAGCAGTGCCAACTCCTGCATTATTGGGGTACTCCCACCCCAAGCATTCCCTGGCTGTGTGTGCCCTTCCATGCCTGTCTGCCCACTCCCTAGGCAGTTCCACACCTTCGTGGGCGCACACGCCGCCTGCTCCCTGGCAAGCAGAGGTGCACCTACACTACACTCTCCTACTCCACGGCCGCACACATCCCGCGGCTATTCCTCTAACACCGTGGGCTGGGTGTCCACCCCACACCCACCGACACGGGGGTGCGTACACCCCACCCGCGCTCCTCCGTGCCCGCGGATGTCCCGCATCTCTCATCCCTCTCCACCAGCTGGGGCTGACGGACCCCGCTGCGGGCAGGGCGGAGCGAGAGCCGCCCGCCGCCCTTTAAGAGCCGCGGCGGGAGCGGCGCTGGCCCCACCCGCCGGCCGCGGGGCCGGGCCGTCCCCCTCATTAATATGAAGGCAGCGGCCGCGGCGGCGAATGGGTAATGAAGCTGTCACTCCGGCACCTACTTGTTGGGTGTCCGCGGAGCCGAGGCGCACAGAGGGCGAGCGGAGCCCGCGGGAGGGGAGCGGCGGCGGTGCAGCGCTCCGGGCGGCCCCGCCGGGTCCCCCGCGCCACCGCGCTCGGCCTGGCGCTGCTCCTCGCCTCCTGTGTGCAGGTAGGGACGGGGCGCGGGGGGCTGCGCTCTGGCCGCGGGGCTCCGCGGCTCTGCCTTTTCCCTTCTTCCCGCTCCCTTTGCACCTTGCTCGTTTCTTATTTATATTTATACGTATAACAGTAGGTACATATGTGTATGTATGCGTACGCACATGTATGTTGCCGCGGCGGGGTTAAACCCGCAGCCGGCGAAAGTTGTCGTGGGGAGCCGGGGACCCGCAGCTCCGCGCTGCCGGCGCTGCCCCCGGCCGCGGTAGTAACGAGGCTGTCTCCCCTTCGGTTTTTATTTTTAGGTGTCCCGGTCCACGGGCTATTTCGAGCTGCAGCTTAACTCGGTGCGGAATGTAAACGGCGAGTTGTTCAATGGGGAATGCTGCGATGGCATGAAAAGCCCCGAGAACCTGGACTGCTCCCGGGACGAGTGCGACACTTACGTGAAAGTCTGCCTCAAGGAATATCAGGCCAAGATCACCCCGGTCGGACCCTGCAACTACGGATTCGGATCTACCCCCGTTCTCGGTGGAAATATTTTCTATTTGAACAGCAACAAATACTCCCACCAAGGCAGAACCCCCGAGACGGGCAGGATTGTTATTCCCTTCCAGTTTGCGTGGCCGGTAGGTTGTTAATCGCGCTCTCGTTATCACCCTTTTTTTTGTGTGTGGTGTTTTCTCCCTCCGCGCCCGCTCCCGTCGGTGCCGCTCCCGCTCCTCCGTTATTGAGCGGGGCCAGCNGCCCGCCGCTTCCCGGGGCTGCGGGGCACGGCCGGCGGCGCGGGGAGCGGGGGCCACCGAGGGCGGTGGGCTCTGCGGGAGCGGCTGCGGGCTTGGCAGCGTGAGGGGCCGGCGGTGTCCAGGAGGCGAGAGGCCGAAAGCGGGGAGCTCACAATACCGGGGAAAAACCACCCCAGCCGAGTCCGACGGCGCGGCCGCGGAGTGGGGCTGCCCCCGNTGAGGGAAGGGCACAGCGGGGGCGGCCGCGGGGGTCAAGGCTGGGCTCGGAGCCGGCCGCTCCCTCACGGGGCAGGGCGGCTGGAGGGGGCAGCCGGGGCCGCAGGACGGGCGGTGAGGGAGCGGCAGGGCCCTGGGCCCTGCCGCTCCCTCACCGCCCGTCCTGCGGCCCCGGCTACCCCCTCCAGCCGCCCTGCCCCGTGAGGGAGCGGCCAGCTCCGAGCCCAGCCTTGACCCCCGCGGCCGCCCCCGCTGTGCCCTTCCCTCAGCTCCGCGCCCCGGGGCTGTCGGTGGCTCGCTCCCGCTGTGCGTTGTTACCTCAGTCCCCACCAGCATGGTTTGGGTTGGAAGGGTCCTTAAAGACCATCTCGTTCCAGCCCCGCTGCTGTGCGTAGGGACACTTTGCACTAGCCCGGGTTGCTCAGAGCCCCATCCAGCCTGGCATAGAACACTTCCAGGGATGGGCTATCAGCGGGGGCTGCAGGCTAGTGCTAACCCTTGTCCTTGGAGACTGGATGCTTCCTCCTGCTTTCGGGGGTGCTGGGTGTGGAGAGTGCCCGGCGCTGGGGAGCGGCGGGAGGGAGGGAAGGTTGGCTGGGCTCCCTGCCCGGCTGCAGGCAGGTAGGATCCTGCAGGGAGTTTCACAGCTGTTGCCCTCAGCCCTTCCAAGTGGGCCACGGGGTGAAAGCTGGCAAGTTTCGAGGTGCTGAGGAATGGGGACGGTGCGGTGCCCCAGCTCGGTGGGGAGATGCGTATCGGAAGCCTGGGTACCTCCGGATTGCATTTGGCACCTGGTGACTAACAGATGAAATGGCTCTTGCTGACCTCTCAGACCTTGCTCTCTTAGTAGCTCGCGGGATCTTGGCTACTTGGAGAATTCCTTGCTAGGAATGGGCAGGGACAAAAACGGTTTATTTGCATTTCAAGCTGGAGGAAGCCAGTCTACATAAATCATTTAACTTTCTGTGCTACCAGGGACCCTCCAACCTGAGGCTCCTGCCCCTCAAATTAAGGGCTGACTGAATTTGCTGCAGTTAAATGTTTCAAAATAAAAAAGGTACAATGGATAAATTTTTCCATGCAGAGGCACTTAAGTTCTGGTTGCCAGGTTGGGGTGTTTTGATGGCCTTTGTTGGTCCTGTTGCCCTCTTGAACTTGGAAATGTTCCTGTTAACGGGTATAGTCGATACCTTAAACCCCAGGGTTTTTAGAACTGTGTTCTTAAGCTATAAGATCAAAGAGAAAATTAGGATTCTTTCTCCTCTTTATTGGCCATTTAATACAGACTTGATGAAATCGTAAACTCTTCAGTAGGAGATTTCAGTAACATTAGCACCTCAAACTTTATATGTTATCTGCATGAGGAAGTAAAGGTAACTTAACTCACGCTTTTATTTTGCCACTTTCTGGTATTGCCACTTGAAACACGAGGAGAGTTTGATAATCCTTGTGCTGCAGGTCCCTAAGCCCAGCCTTCTTTGAATTTTTCTCTGTTGGAATAAGCACATTCTTACCTTGCAGCTGCCGGATATTGTTGTTCTGTGCTCACCCAGTCCTAAGTAAGGCCTGAGTGACCTGCCTCTTGCAGGTGAATTAAAGCAGTGTCTCCAGCCCACACTGCCCTGTCTGCTGCTGTTTCTTGTACCATTGCCTCCAGCATTTTAAGGGAATTGAAATACTTGGGGTATTTTTTCCACCATTTTTTCCTGCAGCTGTTGCAGGGCTGTAGTTTATTTAAACAGTGCCACTGCAGTCTAGTGGGTGGTTAGCTGATTTTTGGATGGTTTTCTGAATACTCTCCCAGCCCACCCTGGTTTCTAAAAATAAGCTGTGGAGTAGCTTTACTTAAAACAGTCTGTGGATGCACCTCTGGAAAGAAGCCCCTCCTGTATGCTGTAGTTATGTCTTGAACTCCGTGTGTTCAGGCTGTTGATAGGGAACATGGCATCTTTGCCAGAGCTGTGCAAAAGCTGTGCAGACTTTGTAAGGGAGAGGCTTAATTGTAGTTCTAGTTTATCACAAGGGGTTTTTGAAGTAGATTGAGTTCCTGGGTAATGTTTCAACTCCCTGGGGTAAATTTCAAAAGTATTCTCAAATGGTTTTCTTTCTCTATTCGAGTTTGCAAATGGAAAGCAACTATATGGATATAGCCTTTTCACATACATGCCTTTTATTTTTGCTGTACAACAGTAATGAAGTTACTGTTTCTTTCCTATGATGGGAAGGAGCAAGAGTAAAGAGAATTGGAAATTGTGTCTTTCACTTGTGAAACAAATTTACATTGGTGTTGGCAGTGAGCAAAGGATTTATTCTAGTAGTTCTGTCTTGAGTTTTTAAGCCCCACACTAATGAAAACCAACATGAGTATATGCAGACTTCTTGGTGAACCTCATCTGAATGATAACTCCCTCACTTAGAGACTAATGTAGTAATGTATAAATTGCTTGAAGGGGGGATTTCTTGAAGTCTTTGTGGTACTACAGTGTCCCAAGCTAGCAGTAGCTGTAAAGCAAGTCATTTCTTGAAAAGTGATTTGTTTTGTTTTACTGATGGTCCTTTTTTCAGTTTGGACAAGTGTCTCTGCTATGAAGCTGCTGTACCAGAGTTCAGCGACTTCCAGTGTTTGAAACAGTGTCAGTTATCCAGTTTATTCCTATTTCCTGTCCTTTTTTTTTTATATCATTAGTCTGATCTCTTATTTGCAAGAGGGAGCTTGGGGTAGTGCCAGAAAGTTCTTAAAATTGCTACCTTGGGATACATCATCCACAGAAATCTGGCAGTGGGAGAGGCTGAGGAACAGCTAGAACAATACAGCTGTCTTCTTCACCCACCTACCTCACTTTTTTTTCTTTGCCTCCCGCTGAAAACTTGAAGCTTAATGATTGTTTGAGATTGTTAACAAACAAATGAAGCAATTATAATTTATGTGCAACTTTAAAACAAAGAAGACAGAAGAATTCAAGTAGCTTTGAAGAATTGATTCTGATCAGTTACAGTTTTGGCTTGTTAGTCTTGGACTTTTTTTTTTTTTTTCATCTAGCACAAAGCTGTTTGTTCAGGCACTGAAGCTTCAGAAATACCTGGCACATTAATATTTATCAATAGCCATTGGCAGAATTTTAGATTTGGGGTTAATTGAAGGTTACTTCTGAAGGTGGTGTTTTAAAGTTAGTCGTTCTGCAGGATGGGTTATGTGGAACCATTTCTTGTACTCCTTTGTAGGATGGCATGAAATGGAGTTGTGTGTGGTTTTTCCCTCCACCCTGTTCTTTCCCTCAGGGAATTCAGAGTTTTTCCTGTACCGTAAATATTGGTATGGCATCCATTACTTCAGTTAATTAGTCATATAGAGGAATTGTCCTGACTAGTTGTGGATGGTGAAATCATGTATTACAGTATGTATCATTAACTGCTCTCAGCCCCTCTGTTTTTGAGATCCTGGTGTGACTGACAGGCGGTGCAGTGCACCCATGGGTACTGTACGCTCTGAACTTCCCAGGTGAACTTCAGAGTTCAGGGCCTTGGAGATTAGTAGCAGAAACAAGCATTTTCACCTCTCCTTTTCCTTGGTGCTTAGCTAGGACTCTGTGTAACCAATCTGAAGGAGAGGTGGTCGAGGTTCAGGCAGCCCTTGCAAATTCCTTGGGTAAAGGGTGCCTTCCCCACTAGGATTAGGCAACAAATTGATTTTTTTTTTTAGGCACTATCTTATGGGTTTTTTCTATTTAGAGTGTGATTGTAGCACTTCTCTCTAAACTTCTGAAGTAATACTAACTTTCAGGTAGATAAAAAAAATGTATTTAATTTTAGTGTCCAGGCTCTGTGTGAGTTCCATCCACATGCAGTCCATATGTGAGTCTCATCCAAATGCCTGTAGGGGTTCAGATTTGATTTAAAACATACATAGGAGTGTGAACTATCAAATATTTAAAGCTGTTGAGAGCATAGCTTGGCTGCAGCAGTAAATGTTACATTTCTTAGAAAGCAACCTGTCCCCTCGCCTATGAAAACATGAGCAGGAATACTTGACCTTACAGCTTTTATTGCTTAATGGGTACAGCATTCTGCTTGGCACTTTCACATGTTGTCTGCTTAACTTTAGGGTGCTGCATCAAGCTCTCTCGGTCCTTTTAATTTGAGAAATGAAGGTGGTTGGGATCTGGAAGACATTTACTGTTCAAGCTCATTATGTGGGATCCTTGGTGCCTCTAGGGAACTAGATAGGCTGGCTGTAGGAAATGCTCTTGTCTATTTTTGTTTGGCTGGTAGATCCACAGTTGGTCTACCTCCTGTCTCAACACAGCCATCACTGCTCTCTGGTCAGGACCTCGAGGCTTTGTAATGAAAATATCCTGGATTAGATTACTCTCTGCTCCCTGATAGAGTAAACATGCATCCTGTCATCTTGGATGACACCCCATCGGGACAGATATGCTTAAATTAGGTCGGTTAAAGTTAGGCCATTTAGCCCTGGAAAAGGTACTTGTGTAGGGCTGTACCAGAGGAACAGTAGCTATGGTTTTTTTAATGAAAAAAGATTACAATTTGACAAATGAAGCATCAAGGGAGGCACAGCAAGCTTTATCTGTAATTAGTTGTTCTTTGCTCCATTGAAACTCCTTCTTAAGGAAACTGCTTGCAAAAGCACAGTTCCAGTCAAGACCTGAGGGCAGGGAATAAGATGTGAGAGCAAGACCTTATGCCAAAATGTAAAATTCACCTGGTAGTGATGGGCTGTAATGTACATGCATCACCACAGGAAATCAGCGTGAAAAAAATAATGTAGTTGATAGCTGCATATTATGATCTACATAAATGTTTAATGTCTTATTTACCAGTAGCCCTTTTTTCCCCAGGTGGAAGGCTTGGCTGACTATAATTGACTATTTTTTCTGTTTTTCTCCCACCTGAACTTGGTGCATGCTTGCTACCTCTGCCCGATGGACTTGTCGGCAGGCTGTAGGACTCCTGTGGAACTGCCATGCCAAAATATTTCTTGTTTTACCAAAACACTTGCAGTCCTTGTGCTCCTAAAGCCTTCCCCTGCTTGTTGCAATTTATGTAAAATATGCTGTCAATCAGAAAACATGAATCCATGTTTCTTCACTTTTGGGGAGGTAGATCAGGGAATTTATATGCTTTCACTTGCTCAGTACTGTATTTGCCTTGAAGCCTTTTTTGATCAGAAATGAAAGGTTGAGGAAATGGTTTATTATAAAAATTATGTCCCTTTGGTCTCAAGTGACACAAATGCAAAGGGGAGTTTTCAGGTTTTGTTTTGCTCTTTCTTAAAAGAAGATAATGGGGTGATGTTTTAGAGAGTGACTTCAGCAATGCTGGGTAATGACAACTCCAGTTGATTTCAATAGCAGCTGCAGGTGTCACCTCTAAAAAAGAACCAAGGCCTTAATGGTGACCACTTCAGAACCACTCTTTGAAAAAAGGGATTTATTATTGGCATGCTGTGTGTGCCAGCAACTATTTGCAGCTTGCCCAGAATAGAAAGTCTAAAGACTTAAGTTTCATGTAACTATAGGAAATCTGTCTTCTAATTTTAAGCAGAAGTGCTCTTTGCACTCTTAATCTTTCATGCATTCATGTCACTAAATCTAGAATTTCTTGTGTCTTTGAAATAAATATGCCTCAAAGGACAGTATTCTGCTAACTATTTAAACTTTATACCTTAAAATTATGGGGCTTTTGTGAATGTCACAGAGATGGTCAGATAGTAAAGAACACTTCTATTTATACTTCTTGAAAGCTTCCTTAAATAAACATGTGCTTATTTATTGGAAACACTGAGGCTGAAGTCAAAACTTGCAGACGAAGTCCCTCACCTCCCAGCTACTGAGAGTGTGCTTGTACACCTCTTGTCAGCTTTCTAATCTTTATTCCAGAAGGTGCTCCAGCCAGCCTATCTGTGAAATGCTATACTCCTAGCCACACAGCTGGTGTGGGCATTAAATCTTTGACTGAAAATGGAATCGGTATTAAAGTAGCCAGGGTTACTCTTACATGAGAGGATGTGAGCTGGAGAAGCAGAGCATGTTTGATTCACTGCAATGGAGGCTTTGTAGCACTGTGTCTGGGCTGCTTAAAGCCGTTCCAAATGCTGTTCTATCAGTTAAAAAAAGTCTGCATAGGAAAGGTTTGCTGGAGACATGACCACTTGCAGCTTTAATCTTAAACAATCGGGTTTATTTTGGATGTAGTTGGGGTAAAACTATAATTGGTTGTGTTATATCAGACTTGTGATATTTGGCCTAATTGGGCTGTGTTCCCACTGTATTTTAGGTGGCTTGAGTGATCCTGTGAGGTTCAAGTGTTAGTGTAGATGTTGAGGAGCTTTGTGTGGCAGAAGTTGCCTTCTGTATTTGAGGCTACTGCTTGTACTTCTTGTGCAAATGCAGCTTGCTTTGAGAGCTGTTTGGGTTCACTGTTTTTCATGACAAAAGCTGCAAAAAAATAAGCTTTTGTCAAACAGTAAATGATGTGAAACCACTACGTTTTCTGGATGTAAAGAGTGCCAAAACTTATGTAGTAAATTTTTAGTATATTCAGAGTTAATCTGTATTTTTGCCACAAAGTTTTTCTTGTATGAGAAGGAGATTTGAGACAGATGTGTAAGGTAAATCATGATTTTGTTTTTTAGCTTTGAAAATTACTTTTGTCTTGTCCCCTGTGGGCCAGTGGCTGTCTGGCCCCTCTGTTGAGCAATGCCTTCGAGTCACTGCGTGTAGGTGAGATGTGTGGAATTCATCTTTTTCTGTGTAGTCTGACTCCTTTGCTTGTTTTTCCTCTAGGTGTTGCTTTGTGTTGGCTCTGAAGTACATGCCATGACCACACTTTAAAAACGACCCTAAGTTCATAAAGCAGCTATGATCATGCCATATACTTAAATCATCTGCAGGAGCTTTAGGTTACTGTGTACCAGAAAGCTTCCCTCCCTGCTCTTCTGAAAACAAGCCCAGTGTTTTGTCAACTCTGTGTGGGTCCTGCTTGAGTTGCCTGCTCTGTTCCAGAGCTGCTCAACCTGCTGAAGAGACTAGAAAGTGACCCTGACTTTTCTGCCAGCACACCCATTTGCTTTCCCTTATTCCTCTCCAGTTCTAGCTGCAGTAATCCTCTGATCTGGATGGAGCTTGAGAGCATCAGTTTGGAAGCAGAGAGGCTGCTTCAAGGCGTGAGGAATAAGGGCATCCTGGCAGTGCTTCTGGCTCCTTGATGCTTATCCATTTGTTTTCCTGAAGGATGGTTGTTGCTGTTCCTTGGCAGTAGCTCTACCATTCCCTTCCTCTTCTGTGCTGTGATAAACCTTTGATGGGCTTTTTGCTAGAAATCTGCTCTGGCTCTGGTTAGTGGGTGTCTAAAACAGGTCAATCTCCGGTCACAGGTGACTGGAGGTGACAGAGGTGCTGGCAGTCCTGTGCTGTGTCCATTCAGCGCTTTTGAGCAGCTCAGCTCTTGCAGGGGCAGGAGGTGTAGGTGTAGCCCCACCCTGCCCCTGCTCCCAGGGCTGGGGAAAGGACCAGTGTGGGTAGCTGAGAGCATCTTTGCCTGTTCGTGTTGGGCAGCACTGACCTTCTGCTTCCCTTGGAGCTGCCCTTTCCCCTCTGTGCATCCAGGGGCACCTGCTGGGAGGGAGAGGGCTGAAGAGAGAACACTGTGGTGGCTCTGGTGTAGATCACCTCGAGTCAGGGAGGGGTGGCCATCGCTGATTTAACCACAGTCTTTAGTGTCTTTGCTTACTGTACAGGAAAAAATACTCCACATAAACGATTGAGTGCTGTCTTCAGTCTGTCATGTGCTCATTGATACTACAGACAAGGAATGATGCTAGACTAGGACTGAACAGATGAGTTTATTTTTTGATTACTCCAGTGCTTCTTTTTTTTTTTCTGGTTTGGTGGCCAGATTTTGCTCGAAGATAGTTAATTTTAGAAATCCAATGTGTGCAACATAGTAGACAAATTTCAGCATCACCAAAGATTTAAATACCATTCAGCTCTAAGAGAAATGCTTGCTATTTACCTGAAATATCTCTACTGCTGCTTTTGATATTAACCATTTTTCTTGTAATTATATTTGGGGAATGATTTACAGTTGTAAAATCTTGTTTAAGAGTTGAGCTATACCTTATGCTCATTTGTTAAACCATTCCCAAGGGTTTTCTTTATAGTTGTAGCTAGCCTTTAATTTGTATATCAAGGAGAAAAATTAAATATTTATTTTATTATTACTATTTCAGATGCTAAATAAAGTGTAAAAAGCATATTTAACATGAGGATCTTCTGATAACAAGAACTCTGAGCTGAAACATGTAGTAAGCCTGGATTTTATCTGTGGTTGCAATAACTGTTTGCTCCTCAATAGAAAGCTACATTAGATGGAAGGCACAAGGCATTTCAAGGCTAAATGAGAATCTTAGTCTTACTTGATTAGAGCTTGCAGAGGTTGCTAAGAAACAGCCTAATAGTCCTTGAGTAACCAATTATGTGCCCCTTGGACAGATGCACTGGTGCTCATTCTCTGAACTTGCTTGGGTTTTTTTTTTTGTTGGGTTTATTTTTTTAAATCTCAGATAAGGCCTGGAGTATTAGTACACAAACTGCAATCTGTTTACATCCTGCTTTGGTCTTGAAAGTCCTGATTATATATATCTTGCTCCCAGCAGGATGTGTTCTGGTGGGCTTTGTTTATTATGTTACTGTTTGATTATTGTAACATTTAAATTATTCTTGTAGTGCCCCTTCTAGTTCCACATAGTTCACTGGGTGTCCAGTCTCTCCAGTGCTTTCTAGTACTATGAACATACCAACATGAATAACTTCAAGCATATAACATTCAAACTGGATAAATTTTACATTTTCACTCTTACTGAGTAGGAAATACTAATACTGATGCAATATTCTATGGTAGGTAGAAAAATGCTCGCTTTTAGGTAGAGCTAACTTTCCTTACCCCTTCATGCAAATTGGAGAGAATTATTGTGTGAGCTAACAGTTAACTAAAACATCAAATAGGGTTATTTCCTTTTTTTTTTTTTTGAATATGCATGATTCTGTTTATAGCATTGTAAAGTTCAACAGTCTTCTTTAAGACAGAATCTACACTTTTAATGTAATAGGTCCTGGATTCCAGCTGGAGAACTTAAGATCTAATTAGGGAACTTGTTCATACTTGGAAGACTTGATTGACGTGTGCTTTAAGCAGTAAGTTGAGAAGTATTTAAATAGCTTAATTATTGATCTTCAATTAATCTACTGAAGCAGAAGTTTTTTAGGATGTGCAGTATTTGGTACTATTTAGTGTTCTTCCTATTGACCGAGAACAATTTAAACAGCACAGGTCTGGTAACCTCTACTACTGCTTAATAGTTTTAGTTAATGTTCCTTTCTCTTATACCATGTTAAAAAAAATAGAGGTGATTTTGATAGTTCTGTCTCACTTATGGTACAGTGACATGATTTTCTTTGTATCACAACATAGAATTTTTACTGTAACTGGCTACATGTAATCAGCAAAGTCTAAAAGTCAGACCATGCTTACTTGGGCTGTGGAGGGCAGGTATATCTGTGTGCTGCCCCTCAGTAATGGCTGGGTTTTGCACACCACGATGACCTGATAGCGCCCTTGTCTTGGTTATAAACTGTTGTTTAAATCATATGTTTATATATAGGCCCAGAATATTTTAGTGTTGTGTTTGGCTGTTGGATACCTTTGTAGAACAGAGTATTTTTCCATGATTCATCACACGTATTGATGCTTTCTCCTATCAGAAAGTGAGGAAGGGAAGGAAGTAGGGAGAATGAAGTGCTTAGACTTGCACAAACATGTAAGGTGTTGGTTGTCAAATATTTAGTGCTCTGCAGTGCCTTCTGATGTTTGCTGTTCAGCTGTGATAACTTCAGGGTTGTGGGGTGACTACCAACCTATAAACCACACAGCTCTTGTTCTGGAAGAGGTGAAAGTAAAGTGATTGCCCAAACCCAGCTGGTGGCAATTCTTCAGAGGTTAATTTCCAGAATTCACATTCCCTTTATCTAACACTGTGTGTCCTGGGCTTGGACTGAGGACTGTCAGGATGTTAATTGTCACAGGGCTTAGGCAGAAGTGCAAACTGCTGCATATCACCAGAGCTTCTCAAGCTGCTCATATCTACTCCTAGATCACTGCAAATGTAAGGTAAACAAAATAAGCTTTGGCTGACAGGAGAGATAGTCTTGGCTTGTGGCAGCTTGCTATCAGTGATAATTTGTTTGTCCCTAAGCCATTAGGATGGATTTTCAAGATTTGGTACTCTGTGAATCTTTGGCTTGCCAAGCAATCTGGAGAATTAGGAACAGCAGGGAGTTGGTGGCAAATGAAGTGCTGAAACTGTAAAGTGGTCACTAGGATATACTCTTGAGTTATGGCTCCAGCTTTGGACTAACAAAATTACTCTGGCTTTTTTTAATGTTGGCCTGCTTTCCATGGCTTTGTTCTGTTTTCCATTGATACTCGTCCTTATGAGGAAAGCTGTAACATTGTTACCCACCAGAGAAGTAACTAGGGGTCAACAATGAAATAAATCTGAAGACTTGCTGACATAATCTCCCTTTCATAGCTTCCAGATCCATGTCAGTGGGAGGAGAAGGGAAAAAAATAGAGAAGCATTCTGAATTTACATGCTTAGAGTAAATTTAGAGGGCATGTGCTTGCTTTCAAAGGCTGTTTCATGTCCTTTGCTACCCTTGTTAGAAAGCTGTCCTTGCTAAGGTGTGCTCATTTGTGGGCTTTGTCTGATTTGTAATAATGTGAAGCTATATCAGATCCCCTCCAGTTTACATGAATCTGAAAGATGTGGTTGAATATTGGAAGTTCTGATGCTGCTTTGTTATGGTGGGATTGATCATGTCTTGATTGTCATATATTCAAATAGATAGCTTGGAATTGTGGCCTACATATGCTATTTTATGCTGTTTCTTTGTGCTGTAAGCAATTAATTTTTAATAGTAATTTAGTCTAGTGTAGTGGTTGGTGCTGCAAGCATGTGATAAAGGTTTACTTTAGCCACAAACTGTTCAGAAGATTCAGTCCTACTGCTGGAATACAATCAGAAGCATTTGTTTCAGGAATGTGTTTATAAACTTAGTTTTTCACAGCTAAACTCTGGCTCTACCATGTATATTTAACTGCGTACATAATCCCTATTTAATCCTTTATTCAAGTTCCTTGCATATGTTGATGTTCTTTCATTGTTCTGCATGAAAGAACTTGTACCCACTCTTAGAGTGGTGACTCTTATTTTTCTGCTCAACTTATTCCTGTAAATTTACAGAGAACTAAAATAAGGTGTTTTATTTCTGTTTGCTTCCCTGCCAGCCTCTTTAGCATAGCAGAATTTGAAAACTGAGCTGGTGTTTCGCTTGGGGCTGAAATGAAGGACAGTTTAGGTGTGTTATCCCTTTCTTTTGCATTAATGACACTGCTGTTACTAGCCATGAACAGGTCTGCACTCTGTTTGATAAGTCTCTTGTGGAAATGTGAAGTTCGAATTGACTGAAACTGTTGTGACTCATGTAGCAATAAAACAGAGACATTTGTGTTTCTTAATGTTGAAAAGGTCTGTGGTGATAGCTGTGCTCAGAACCAAGGCCATGGGAGGAAGATGATGGATCTTGTTTAGAGCTGCGTGGGGGTTTGATCAGTCAGCTGTTGCCCTCAGTGTGGGCCAGTGGAGACTTTTCTTCATGTCCCCTTTCAGCTGTGGCTGCTGCTCCCAAGGAGCTCTCGAGGTGACTCATTTGAGTAGGACAGATGAGGGAATTGAAGAGGACTCAGAAAA
This sequence comes from Vireo altiloquus, assembly GCA_013396875.1. Taxonomy (NCBI): domain Eukaryota; kingdom Metazoa; phylum Chordata; class Aves; order Passeriformes; family Vireonidae; genus Vireo; species Vireo altiloquus. Next base: position 88,653 of record VZRF01008129.1, on the reverse strand, counting down.
ACATTGCCACAATCTCTGCTCCCTTAGGAGCAGTGGTTGAGTGTGGGCGTCTCCTCTTCCTAAGGCAAGACATCTAAGGCTCATTAGCTGGAATTTGTTTTGTGGGCATTTGCTTTTTCAAAGACAAAGGGAAATATTGCAGCACTATCAGCAGCTAACATTATTTAAAAGGGTTAAGATTAAAACACTACTCTCTATTCCTGGGGACTTTGCATTCATAGAACTCGGGGGCATATCTGTTTTTTTATAAATTTGCTTAACTTCTTAGTATGCATATTTCCAATACAAAAGAGAGTGCATGCAGGTGTTCTGTGTTTAGAACAATAATTAAAGTATGTTATTACATAGTTAGTTTAATTCCCTCTTGACTTGAAGTTGAAATTATAATGATGCATGGCTTCAAGTGCCCAGAGGACACTAATATCCATGCCACATGGAGTGCAGAGGGGAGGGGAAGAGCAGTATTAATTACTGGTTCATCTTTGAATTCTAAATATTAGCATAAAACAAGTCTTGCACTAACCGTTAATGGGTCTTCATGGTTGTTACATACTCTTCAAAAGAGACAATCTAGCTACACTTTCATTAATGCAACAAGAAAGTGTGTGTATAATGGGCTTAATTTATCTTGGACTTCTTCCAAAACTTTAGGAAAAGAGTAGGACATGGATACTTGGTTAATATCAAGTTTGTCTGAAACAGTTCAAAGGTGGTAGCAAGGCTGAAAGCTTCCGCTTAAATCTAATAGAGTGTTGTTCAGATGGTCCCCAACCATCTGCCTGGTACTGTACTTGTACACGTGTATTTTTAGCTAAATGTCTTTTCTCTCTGTTCTCTAATTTCATCAATACTTTCTTCTGTTCTTTGCTATTGGATTAACTGGGTGGATTTCTGGAAACTCCTACTGCCGGCTCCAGCTGTGGTGGAGAGGACTGGAGCTTATTAACTGTGAAGTCACGAAGGTATCTTAAGATGTAGCTGGTTTATTTCCTTTGACATAATGATCAGGCAAAATATTTGTTGACAATCCTATGATCCTCCATCTAAAGCAGTGGATTCTGATTTTTTTTTTTGTTCACTAAAACTGGATACTACCAAAGAAACATCTACCGGAATTGCTACTCTGTTTTCTTGCATGTAATTTTGATTCAATATCAATTTCTAATCTCAAAAATCATCTCCTTGTGTTTTCCCTGAATAGGATGGAAGGCTGTTATTTAAGTTTCAAGCACATTTACAGGATTGATGCACGTGGGGTTAATTTCCTTTTCCTTTCTGCTGCTTTTGCTCTAGAACTCTGAAAAAGGGAAATGTAACTGGGAGATGTTAACTAGGCTCCCTATTTGAGAGAGAGAATACTAACTGATAGATGTTTGGCAATTTATCAGGTAGGCTACTAGGGTGTTGTCTCTTCCTTTTGTATGGTTGTAGTGTTCCATACCAAATCCTATTGCTTTGGTTGGTAGCTGTTATACTTAAAATAGTGTTGGTAATTGGCTGGCTTTTCTACTATTTAATTTCTTCTAAGGTGTAAAAGGAAAGCTTTCTGATGCTGTTTTATATTCCAGTATGCTTTCAAGAAACCTCACTGCTGGGACAGGCACAGTAACAGCCATATCAAAGGATACCCAAATATTTGTTAACTTTTAATCAGAGTACATAAAGGTTTAGTGTTTGTAGATATCTTGAGTAAATTATCAGAGGGGTGCTGTGCCTGTAGGAAGGATGACTAATGGTTCTTCTATAATTCTTCTGTATTCTGTGCTCATCATTAGCTCTGACTAGCTACTTGAAACAAAGCAAAGTGAGAGCAGGGTGGTTTAGAACTGTTTTCAGGTGAATTTACTTTGTGTGCATGTCATCCTTCTTCATGGTGTCAATTTTTCTTTCACAGTGGTCATGTATGAACAGAGCATTGCTGTGCTCAGGCTGCTGGGACAAGCTGTCCTTTTTTGAGGTCTGTCTTCCACATGCCTCAAGGTTTTTATGGGATGCCCAGCAGATCTGAGGATTAGTTCCAGGATTCTTCTGCCATGTTCTTTGTTGCAGATTGGAATAAGAATGGTGAGCTGGGCTTCCTTTACCTGGAAGAAAAGCAGTTTCACGGAGTTGTCAAATGGTACTGAGCTTCTGCAAGTCTTTTTCCATGACTTGTTAGAGACCTGCAGGAGAAGGTCTTACATGCTTACTGAAAACTTACAAAACCTTAAAGGAATTTTTTTCCTTACTGGAGAGTGTGAAAAAGGTCAAATGAAAAAGATTACCAACAGTAGGTTTACCTCTATATAGGTATGGCTCCAGTGTCTACTCCTGTTTATTTTGGTCTAAAATGTGTTTCCTGAGGTCACTAAGGATTTTGATCTCTGCTCAAATTCTGAACCTGTTGTCTGAGGCCTGGGCTGAGCCTGTAGCAACTGTCAGGCACACAGATATTGAGGCTGACCCAAATGGCTAAAAGGATATATCTGCTGTTTCCACTTATCAGGAGTGCTCTAGGGATCCATATAGAGTATCTTAGAAGCATCTTTTGTAAATCTAGTTTGTGTCTGGGATCTTGTGTAATGACAATGAATCCTTACGTTATTTCAGGATGTGTTTTATGGAGAGTAATGTTGAATTTGGGGTGGTTCAGTCAACTAGGGGAAGTTCTGCAGCAAGTCTGTGACTGTTTTTTTACTTTTTATTGCCTTTCAGCTTTGGAGTTGTAACATTTTTTAGTCGTTATTTCCAGACTGTCACAGATGCTCTTGCCTTCACAGCTTCTGTGCCAGCCATGCTAAGCTAATCTTTGCCTTTCCTATTCTGTTCTTCCCCTAATTCTCCCTGGAGAATAAAGATGATGTTTCAAAAGCTGTTTTGTTCCTTAGACTGGTTCCCGAGTGGCTGAGAGGCCCAGCTTTTAATGGGGGAAGTATTTCTTGCTTGCTCTTGAGCTGGTATGGAATGACATGTCTGGCTGGTGTGACACTTGGCTCAGTGACACACGTAGACAGTGCAGAATCGCTTTCTTAGTGGAGGAAGGTTACTTAGGAATAGCACCAGCCTTCTTCTGTGCCACACAGAAGCCAGTAGGAGTTGGTTGTGGCTAGCGTTAAGTAGAATACCTAAAGTTTGGAGATGAATTGTGAAATTATATCAGTTATTTTCCTGTGTAAGCCTTGGTTTACCAGTCTTCTTCAAAACAAATACTGGTTTTCTTATAGTTAAACCAGGATTTTTGTCACAAATGTGCTGATGAATTTTTGTGTGAAAAATCGCTGTGAAATCATTAAGCTTTGTATTTCACTTGACACTTGTCAATCTTCCTCTAGTGAAATAAGTGCTTGCTGTATTTCAGCATTTCTGTTGTCTTGCCTTGAATGACAGTATGTTCTGCTTTGTGTCACCTGACTTAATCACTATTAAAAGACTGTCTGGATTAACTTTTCCTCAGGGGAAGTTTCAGAAGCCTACAGTCCTCTAAGTCTTTATTCTAAATAATAAGATCTCCCAGTTAGTTGCTTTAGCTCAACTTGTCTGTTTTATCTGAATAGCATTTGTTGCATTTACTGCAACAGGTACCTGGCTGAATGGAATGCATGGGTTGGTGATTTCTGCATTTGTCCTATTTCATGTGACACTTCAGTACTGCAGAAAGGAAAATCTTGATTAGCTTTTTCAGTTATGATTTTTCTTCTGTCATGGTTTTCAAAGAGGAGTTCTGAGATATAATTATAAATCTGATTTAGAACTGTGCTTTGTTTCTCCCGACTTCCTTTTCTTCCTCAGACACTCCTTGGTCACAATTTTGATTATCCTAGGATAGATGGTAATGGCTCAGGCAGGTGTGCAAGATTCCACAGTGTAATTGTTTTATTTATTTTAGCACTGTCTTGTTTTAATGTCAGCCACCAGAAGAAGTGAAATACTTGCTTCAGAATCACACCTGTGCTGGAATGGGAGTTCAGGGAATGTAAACAAATGTTCATTGCAGGTTAAGAGCAAGAATATAGAAAAGTGCTTGTCATTGTCCCTAGCTTTGTTTCCAACCTGGGAGCCTTCAGAAATCGTCTGTCTGAAGTATTCATGCCAGTTTGCCCTTGGAACCACAAAAGTCTTAAAACCACTTTTCCCTGGGGCCACCTGTGTAGCCTAAAGTGCCATTTTCTCTGACTTGGTTTTTTCTGGCCATGACTCCTCTTAGGTTATTTTCTTACCTTTTAGTTCCTGCCAAGACCATGAAAATAGATGATCTACTCCAGGCCCATCCCCAGGGCCTTTTGGAGCATTTAGGTTTCTGTCACATACTCCTGTTGTGTCTTTTCCAGGCTGAGGAGGTTTGGCCAACTTTTTCATTGCTATCATGGAACTAACTTGATCCTTTGTTCCTCCTTCTTACATTTCTCTGGACCTTTGATTTCTACAGCCCCCCTCTTGGAAGATTTTTTTGTTTTTCTCTAACTTCTTTTCCTATCTAGAGTGCTCTTTTCAACAGACTTCTGAATATTTAGTCAAGACATGGGTGAGAGTGGGAGGTGGATATCTTACTGTGATCAAAGAACTTGGGTTGAGTTTGTGAAGGGAGCTTGCTTGGCTGGATGGCTTTGGTGGATTGAAGGAGTAGCTGGTTATGGAACTGGCAAGTCAAAGGATGTATTTTATGAATCCTTGCTTATCAATACAGATTTGCACAGAAGAACGAGGTCACAGGTGTCGTTAACCCAGAGCTATGAGGTGCTGTATGAAAATCAGTTTACATTCAACAAGGTTGGCAGTTAAAAAATGAGATTTGCAGCACTGTAGTCCTTATTATGACAGTTGGTACAAAGAATTCTGAAAGATACCATGGAAAGAGAAAAGAATAAGAAGTTATTTAAATACCACCTAGAATATCATTGTTCTAGTAACTAGAATAAAGTTACTAGTCATTCATCTAAGATGAAAATTAGTATTTTTTCATAAGCATTAAACTTGCTTATTCAGTTGGGAAAAAATATCTTTCCTCCTTGATGTATTGATTAGTTCTATAAGCCAATACTTTTTTTGAGACTTGTTTCACAGAGGATCTGCCTAGAAATGGCATAGGCAGAAGGCATTTGCAGTAAAATAGAAGTGTTTCTAGAAAACTGACAGCTTATAGCATGGATTGGTATTAAACATTGATATTCTTGCTGGAAAAATCTCAAGAAAGGCAAGTTATCATGGGAGTCCTGAGTAGCTGAATTTTCACTGATGCTCTTTTTGTTCTCTTCTGAAAGTATATGGAAAACAGATGATTTGGAAGTAAATTCTAAGGTGTTTGCTTAAATTTAAGTGGCCACAGTTGGCAGCTCAGGCTTCATAGCTGGAACTTAATCTCCCTGAACACAGCAGAGATGGATGTGTACATGCTGGAATCAGGGGAAAGGGGTATGGACAGGGTGGGGATGAATAGCAGACAGCTATAAAAAGCAGAGGCAAGCATTACTTCTGTTCCTTTGGACTAGCATTACTGCTATGTGTGTAATGGTGAAAGGCACTGCTTTAAAATAGGGAGGGGCTCTTCTAGGAGCGGAGAGCAGTCCAGAGATGAGCTCTCCTTCGGATGAAATTCTCACCTGACTACTGCCTGGTCACACCTCCTGCAGGATTTTTAAATGAGAAGCTAATGACTTGCTTTTTGACGTGCTGTGGAAGCTGTTACTGGGGTGCCTGTTTCCTTTTTCCTTAGGGATGCTGCTGCTGCCCTGGTGCAGCAGCTGTCTGACAGGTGCTCTCAGAGGTCAGGGCCAGTGCTGAACCAAATGCCTCATCTCTGACTTGCCATTTGTCACAAGGTTGGCTTGGCTGAGATTTGCTTTTGAGTTTCTGTCTAGGGTGCTAAGTTACAAGAAGCTTTTGGAGTCTTTATTCCCATGGTTTAGCTTCTCATATGTAGATGGATCTCCAGAGGGCTCTCACTTTGCTTTTATGTGGTCTGAGGTGACTATATTAACATCCTGACTTGAGGAGCTCTAGTCTTTTGTGGCTTTTAGGCCTTTTGTGAAAATGGGTCACTGTTTCTACAGCATTAGCTAGAACTAGTGTGTGACTTGAGATGATTTTAAGAACTCCACAGTTGAAATGTTTGCTGTCCCATGATATATAAAGAACCCTTCACATTGAGAAACTTCTGCTGCATTTTGCCATTGCAGGAGGATCAGAGTATCTTCAAACTCTCAACTGAAGATCTTACTACAAATGCATTCTCTGGTAAGGTGTGTCAGGATCCTGGTAGTTTGATCACCCTGGAGAGAAGCACACTGCTCCTGTTTCGTAGAACACCAGGCACTTCCAAAAAAGTGTTGTTAATATACCCCTTTGAGTTCCTCCTTCAAGCTGTTTTATCTTTCAAATGCATACAGCTTGTTGTTGGTAGGATTCTTCCACCTATTTGCTGGGTAATTTTCTTTGCCTGAAGTGAGTCTCTACCTGGGTGTTAAATTTGATGTATTAACTCCAGGACTGACTCCTATTCACCTGTTGTTTTTATTTGTGCTCTTTTTGCAATGAAATGATGTTAATAGTCTAGATTTCCCTCTGCCACCCCCATATGCACACACACATACACACCCCTCCAACTTAGGCTTTGCTTAGTTTGGTGGAGGAGTGGAATGAGTGTTCAGACTCATGTAGGTGGAGATATCAGCCTGTTGTCTGTTAACTATGGCAAAAAATAGCCCCTCTCACCCCTCCCTGGTTTTGCAGACTTCCTAAAGCTTGTCAGGTGGGGCTAATTCATAAAGAGTTCCCCTCACACAACAGTAGGGCTCCAGAGTTTGTAAACATCATCCTGCTTTTGTGACTGGGCCAAGAGGAGTGTAACTGCAGTAATTGCTCTCAAATAGAAAACTTCAGCTTGCTCAACTGCTTTCTGCTGTCTGCTGCTGATGTTTGCAGGACTCTAACCCAGCCTTCCACTCCTAGCAAAATTGGGTTGTTTGGCCCTGGTTTACAAAGGGAAGGCTTTTGTTTAGGACTTGCTGTGCTTGCTCCTTAAATGAAGAGGATGGGCATCTTTGAATTTGCATGGTGGATGGTCTCTGAATTCAGCAGACAAGTGTCTTTCATGCAAGTGGCTGAAATATCCTTCAAGTTTCAAAAAAAGTCCCCTACCCTGTGCCTGCCCCCAACCTCCATGTTCCCCCCAAATGGGAATTATTTACTCCTTCAGTAAAGTCCCTATTATGACTTTATAATGTCTGTTTCTAAAGGATAAACCTGCAGACTGTCTGTCTGCTCTTAAACCTGTATTGACAGTGAGTCCTGTTATCTTCTCAGAATGTTTCTTCATTTCTTCCTTATTCGCTTTCCACCTCTGGGTTATTCATGAGGAAGTTGAACGAACTGACTGCAGAGTTCCTGGGGAAGGAAATGGAATATGCTTGCCTTGAAGTCAGCTTTTTCTGTGACAAGCAGGCTGCCTGGGGGAGGGGGAGAGGTGCTGAAACAAAAAAGGGGGGGCAAGCCCCCAGACTTGGGCTTGCCTCACTTGACTCAAAGTTCCTTAGGAAAGCAAGTATGAGAGAATTGGCTGTGCTCATCAAGACTCAGTGGACTTGGCTGCAAGAAATATTGGTGGTGGCCTGTTCCAGAAGTTGCAGAAATTAACCTGCAGTAAGACTAATGTTATTCTATCCAGCGTTTAGACAGTTGAAATGTTTGAGTACAAATGTTGCCTGTGCTTGACTGAGGTTTGAAAAGAAACAGTATTTCCTGGTGATGAGACCCTGCATTTACTGTGTGACTGTGGAACAGGGAGATAAGGTGGGCTTGGGATTTGTTTAGGAGCCACACTTTTTTCTACTTCTTAGCTGATTCTTAAAACATTTTTCCCTGTAGAAAATCTAATCAGTCCTTTTATTTGTGTGAAATTAATAATTTTTTGTCTGTTAGCCTAAAAGTCCCAATAGAATGCTATTGATGCAGAAAACTTTGCTTTTTTAAGTATTGATTTCAGCTCAGCCTTCACCCTTTGCATGTTTCAGACTGTGGGCTGGAGAATAGAAGTTCCATACCTGACTGAAAGTGCTGTCATCAAACTGATCATCTTTCTTGGGATGAAATTTCTGACATGACTGGTTTGCCAAAAAAACCCCCCTACCTTTTGAATGTTGATTTGCAGATATCAAGGTAATAGTAATACTTCATGAAAAGACAGTGCCAAACCAATATTACAGGTCTTGTTTCCCCCCTCCCCAGAAAGGAGGTCGCTGGGATAGTATGGGGAGTGTTTTATTTAGTGTAAACAGTGGAATAATGCTTTGAAGTTGCTTGTGTCAACACCAATCCTGAGAAGAAAACACAACTGAGGCAGCATCACCAGGATAAACAGACTTAATTTGTATCTTTCCAAGCTACTTGGCATATCTGTTTAGTTAACTCCTACGAAGTGGCTCTTGCATAAGCTGTGCTCTTCTGCAGAAGTGTGCAGATGCTCTTCTGACTCGTAGCCTTAACCATCTGAGTTTTGACTGGATGAGTACAAATGCTGCAGTGTGTTTAATTCTTTCCAGAAAATAAACCTAGACACCAAAATCAGTAGAATCAAGTCTATTTTCAGTGCTGTGTGTTCACCCCCATCCCTCCTTGCTCAAATCTGTGCCATAGTCACTTTAAAAATATTTCCTAAATATTTTGCTAGTACTGGTTGAAATGAACAACAGATTCTACTTCACAAAGCTTTTTGTGTATATCAGAACAGACTGGAATATGCATGTCCTGCTGTTTTAGCAGCCTGCAGCAAGAGTTGTGTGCAGGTTAAAGAAGCAGGTGTGGTGATTGTGTGTATTATGTATAAGGTTCATGAGTTTAGGGCATTCTTGGGATACTTAGGTAGTGTTTTTTGTTAGATTTCTGCATGAACTTGAACACACTTACATCAACAGTCTCTGTGGAGAACATGTTCTTAAATAACTTTCAAGCGAGTCTGTTCGTATTAAAGATACATCAAAGAGTCAAGACACTGCTGGATGATGTGAGGGGGTTAAAGATTTGCTGTCTGGGTAGTCTTTAGGTTCTGGACAAGAGCTAAATTAATGCAAGTTCTGTTGCTGTTTTCTGTAGGCACAATTTAAGAAAGATGGCTGGTGTCAATGTTGCTGCTATAGATGAGTTACTTGCAGCTGGTGTTAGTAAGTCTTGGGTAGTCTGTGTTAAACTTTCTGTAGAAGAGTGCAGATGCTTTCATAAAATAATTATGACCATTACAAAGCTGAAAATGCCCTTAAAAGTTTATATCCATTACTGTTATTCAACTTTAGTTCTTACTCTGGTTATTATGTAAGGTTACGCTCAAGGTGAGTGAATGGATGTTAAAATTTCCACTAATAAGTCATTTTGGTAGTAAAATGTGTTTCTGATAATTGAGCCATAACTGGGAAGCTCTCAGTGCAGCATACGATAAACATGTTTAGTAACACAGATGCTTTTTTTCCTAAGTTTTCAGGCGTTGTTTTAAAGTGAAGTGCAAAATTCAAAGAAACTTAAGCAGATCTAGTGCAAGACTTGATACATGTGGCAGTGGGCAAAACTGGTTTTTTTGAATGACTGGGTTAAGAACCAGTTTTCTCTTTTGAGGTGTAGTAGTTGTAATATGATGATCCATTGCTCAGGGAGGAATTCCTCTTCGAAGTTATTGACCACCTGGAGATGAGGAAGGGTGACAAGCTGGGTTGGTATCCTCTCTAAAGATAAAATAGCCATAAAAATCAGTTTTATGGTTGCATTCTTGCTGTGTCTGTTGGGGTTTTTGAAGGGTGGCTGTGTAGCTCAGTAGAGAGCAGGAAGTTGCACAACTGAGAACTGTCCCAGCTGAAACTGATGGTCCAGTAAATACACATTTGTCTATCAATACTGTGTAGAGCCATTTGATTAACATATCTAATCTCCTGCAAGTGTGACTGCAAGCCTTTCTGAAAGGTTACACTCCAAATGCTTGTTCCTGTGTGAAGAGCAAAGTGCCGGCCTGTTTACCCATAACAGTAGGCACAGGGAAGTCAAAGGATTTAAGAGTCTGTGCCTTGTCTTTGCTGTGTAGGCTCTCTAAACTTGTTATGGGTGGGTTTGTGGTTCTTGGTGGTGACCAGTGGGAGGATGGTAAAAGCAAATGCTGGAGACCAGAGCTGTGGGACCTGGGGCTTGCAAAGCCACGAGGAGGCAGCAGGAGCTGTGTGTGGGGTCCTCCACGTTTTGGAGGAGCAGCTCTGCACCGCAGTCATAGTTGTACTATTAAGTTTTTATAAGACTGTAAAGCAATATTTTCTACTCCAGAGGCTGTGCCTACTGAGACCATGAGATTTGTGTCCAGAGCTGTGGGATTTCTTGTTTTATATATCTTAAAATGAGTAGAAGGCCCCTTTATCCCCATTCACACTGCCCAGCATGATCATGCTTGGAACAGTGTGTTGTGTGGAACTCTTTTTACCTATGAAAACTCCTTAGCATCCTGGGCAAGGATAAAAATCTGCTTGCAAATGGTGTGATGGGAAAGCATAGATGACTGGTCTGTTTCCTAAGACAGCAAGTCTAGCTCAAATTTTTTACTGACTTTTATGGGCAGTCAGGTGCAACAGCCAATTTGCAGTAGGAAAGACCAGCATTTACATAAGATAAGTAAATGAGCATCTGGAAACACTTGAGCACTGATCTATACTTCTAAGACAAATCTATGGAACACAGTAACCAAGGGATATGCTAGATGGTAAGTAGTTAGAAGTGGGAGATGTGGATAACTTTGGACCTTTCACTGATTTGCAGAATTCTGCCTAGGTTAGTTCATAAGTTTGATGCAAAATAAGGAGACATGCAGTTGCCAGAAGATGATGTTATGGCAATACTATATAAAACTTATTTTCTCAACTATTCAGTGTGAGGTAGCAGTTAGGAAGAGGGGGTTGCAGGTGGTGTTTTCAGAGTACAGTGGAATCCTATCCTGCTTCCCTAAGTGTTGAGGCTGGGGGCAGGGGAGTGCAGGGAGCTGGAGAGCAAAGCTACTAAAATGCTCCACTAATATTGGTCTTCAAAAATTGGGTGTAGTTGTGAGCTGTGCTGTCATACCTCAGAGGCCTTTACTTTCCCAGCCGATCCCTCTCGGCTGTCCATTCCCAAGGGCAGTACAAACTCAAGTATGCCTCTGTCCAGTATAGTCACTGTCGAGCTCCCTTTTCCTTTCCTTCCTTGAGGGTAATCTAAATAGTCACACCTAAACCTGTTTCTGTTTCAGCGATGTAAAATCGCCTTCCCGAGCATATGTGTGAAGCTGAAAATACAGCACGAAGTTTCAAAGGCTGAGTTGTGGTTTGTATGTTAATGTAACTGAGCAATAGGAAAATAGGCCCTCAAGTGCATTTCTGAGTAGAACGATCTCTGCTCTAGTCATGGCAGACCTCAAACAGCCCTTCTGCTCAGGGTGCTGCACTGATCTTATTGTTGCTGCTGCTCTAAAATGGGGAGGTTTCAGCATTGTGGTCAACCCTCCTTGGTGTGGAGCTGAGGGGTGTATAAAGCACAGAGGAGCTATCTCAAAATAAAAACACACATCTCTTGATGTAACAGTAGAATAGTCATAATGACCATGTGAAAGATGGCCGAGTTCTTAAATAATCCTCTTCCAAAGAGGGTCTTTGCAATTTCTTGGCTGAGTGTCCCCATATCTGTGTGAATGTATAGCTCATTAAGCTGTGAACTATGCACATGTTAGGGCTTGGCTCTGCATGAAGATGCGTATAGGAGGGTTTTAGGATAGTTGTGCAATAACTCTTTTCTTTTCTTGATGGTTTTTCCTTGATTTTTGAATGTATGCGAGGATCTCAGTGCTACTTGTAGCAGTTGGAAGCTATCAAAGCTGAATAGTTGGACAGCTATTCTTGTTAAACTCAAAACAGATAAAAATTACCTGTATCCATAAGGTAACTTTTTTCTAGATAAGTTTAGTATTTGAATAACATCTGTCCTACATATTTGATCATAAACCAAGGAAAATGCCTGAAGCCTTGGTTTAGTGAAGTAAAGCCTTGATGGTTTTTTTTTTTCTAAATAATTTTAAAACTGTCTGTAATCATGGGGTTTTTTCTCTCCTCAGGGGAAAGTATAGTACCAGGTGTGCTCGCTGTAATAATTGTTTCTGCTGTGTCTTTTTTAGGTCTATTTTTCATTCTACCCTTTCATGAGTCAAAAGTCTAAATTTTTGTTAGATGCAGGGTGAATTGTTTCTTCTTTAGATGTGTTTTTCTGTAAAACAGATCTGGTATAGACTTATCTTTCATGTGCTCCTTAAAGGATGGTTCTCAATCCTTTTTAGGGGTTCATTTGTTTAAGTCTTAGATATCCCAGCTGTTTCACAAGGTTCAGAACTTTATTTCATTTAAACCTTTTAGGGCTGCTTCTGAAAAGGGTTTCTGTGGCTAAGCAAAGCTGAGAATTAGATGCAGTGGGAGGAGAGTAATAATAATTCAGTCCTCAATGTGTGTATGTGGAATGTTTTTGTTTTGCTGTTAGCATGGCTTGTCCCACAATTTTTAATGCTGTTGTATTTCATGCTTTTGAGAAGATGCCTTCAAGGGCTTTCACATGGCAACAGAGAAATGAAATTTTCAACTACTTTCAGTTGGCTTTCTTGTAGCAGTAAAATCTGCTTGTTTCAAATCAGTTTGTCTGGTTTATAACAGTTTTTTATTACTGTCTAACTGGTGTCTTGTTTTGTTTCAGAGATCGTTCACATTAATATTAGAAGCATGGGATTGGGATAATGATACGAAAGCTGGTGAGTATTTGTATAAAGCTTGGGGTTTGTACTTATTCTGTGCTGTATATATGCAAATTGGGGAGGGGGAAAATTGTGTCCTGCTGCAATCAGCCATCCCTCCAAATCAGCTCTAGGCAAACCTGTTGTCTGAGTAAAGGGCATGTACAAATCCAAACAGTGAGTATTGGGTTAGGAACTGGGAGAAGTTATTGCTGCATAAGAAAATGAATGGACAGTCATAAATGAAGGGTGTAATTAACATGACTCCTGATAATTAGCTCTAAAAAATGTTTACAAATCATGATAGACTTTTTTTTTTTAAAGGAAGATAATCTGTAGAGTTGCACTTCAAATTCTCCTGTCTGCCTGTGACCATGCTGTGCAATAATTCCCATGATCAGGGGAACAGTTAATGTTCACCTTACCATTGGAAACCATACTTCATGTTTTTTGTGAAAATGTTCTAAATCATGATATGATCCCTTCTGTTTTCTCCTCAAGTACTGGAACTTACCTTGCATTTTCAGCCTGTAAATGCTAATACTCAGTGTCAAAGCAGGGTTATTGATCTGAAGTGAAAACAAGATTATTGTATAAATACTTCAAAATCATATGAAGGTGCAGATTGCCATAATGCTACTAAAGCAGGACTCTGGCTTGAACCTAATCCTTGTAAATGGTTTACAAATATGTCTTAAAATAATCAGTGCCTCTGGCTATGAGAAAAAAATGAACCTCACACTTGCATTGTGGTTATTGATGGACTATTTTATTTTGGTTAGGATCGATGTAGAGGAAGGTAAGTGTTTGAACATTAAGATAGCAAAGAGGTTATATATGTCCCAAATCATCATCAGTTTCTAATTATCAATTCCATCCTCTGCTGCTTCACTGACCACCTTTATCAAAATGCATCAAGCATAAAAACATGGCAAAACTGAATTAATGTTTAAGGGTATGTTAGAGTCTGAAGGTCCTTTTTTTTGAAGATTGGGATCAGTCCCACTTGCATTTTCCTAAATCAGAGATTTTCCTAACACACTCTAATGATAGACAAAGTAATGAGTTTGTAGTTTGTTCCTGAACCCTTCTTCTGTTAGAACTAAGCTTATTTTGTCTTGTTGAACAGCTCCTTCAGCCTTTTTCTATTGGCTATGTTTTCTTTACATCTCTGATATTAATGTTGCTACAACCCTTCGGTTGAGTTGGTCCACAGCCTTCTTGAATGGCACTTCCCAAAGCTGAGTGTGATTTTCAAAATGAGATCTTATCTGCTGAGCAGAGTGAGCCTAAATCTTGAATAGGTTTAGATACCCTACATAATAACAGACTGGAGGAATCTTCTTGAATGCTTTATTAAAAACGTATTATGTGATACTAGTTTAAATGGCTTCCAGCTGGGAATAATTTATCTAGGGGCAGCTAGTACAGCAAATATTGGAATATTCATGCCCCAGTTACAGAGGGCAAATCTACTCATGAGATAGTGTAGAAAGGACTGAACATGAAGAGCCAGGCTATCCTGCAAATCATCTGTATGCATTTAAGTGCTGCATTTCATTTTTAAATTAGCTTCTTAATAAATAATAGTATTGTAACTTTCTGTTTATTTCTTAGAATTTGCAGAATTCTCTTGCAAATCTATAGCTTTAAACCCCAGATTTCCTTTAAATACACTTGATAAGAGGACAGTAAACTCAGGCTTGTGTTAAGTCTTTGTTATGCTTTGTAGTTTAACATGCTCTAACAAATCTTTTTACTTGCATTCATTTTTTTCCCCCTGAACTTCAGGCCAACAGGATGCAGAGTGTCTTCTGGAGGTCCAGTGTGCCATCTCCTTAAATTAACAGTTTCAATGAACTGTGGGAGAGTATATAAGTGTCAGATTACAGTTTAGCTCTAAGAGGAACTGCTGATGGAAAGTGAACCTCCCTTTAATTTAGGCTGCCAGAGAGAGGTATTGCATCTGTGTTGCATCTGAAATCTAGAAGGCTTGTCAGGTGAATTTAGGAAGGCTTTCTTGGCCTGTAATTTGGCAGAAGAGTAGTTAAATGCTTGTCTCGGTTAAATGTTTTTGTAGTCTGTTTCCTGATTCTGTGATAGAGATGTGTTGCTTTGCTGTGCTTCAGTTTAGACTTTCATATAAGATTCCGAGGAAGAACTTGGAATTCTTAATGCTGTAAGTTTTCCTTTTTTTTTTTTTTTTTGAGTGATCTTGGTGGTGAGTCCTGCAGTGGGTTTTGCCTTGTGAATCTGTCAAGATGCAAAGATGCTTCAGTTGTACTTTTGCAAGCACCACTGAACTGCCAAACAGGCACAGATCAGTAAAAATTTGCATGTTAGAGAAGAGAAAAGGGAATACAGCAACTGCTCAAGAGAAAAGACAATATCTGATCCTGGAGGGGTGAAGTGAATGTCTGTGGAAAGCTTAACTCCCTGTCAGTCCTGAGCGCTGTGCTGATCAGGGGATCAGGTTACATGGCTCTTCTGTTGCTACTGTAAGAAAGATTAATCAAAGTAATTGCCAGAGTCTGTTTATAAGCTGATTAATTAGTACTAGTCAGGTTTTGCTTTCCTTTAATGGGGATGAGTAAGGCTGAAAGTTAAATGTAGATTCTGTGTTCCGACTTGGACTCTCAAGTGTGTATTAAAAACCAAAACAACCAAAAAAAACCACTATCCAAAACAAAACTCCCTAATAAAATAAAAACAGAACAATAGCAACAACAAAAATAAACAACAAAACTCAAACAAAACAACAAGCAAACAAAAAACTCTCCCAAAACCTAGAAAGAGGGGCTTCCAGTGAACAGCGTTGGCATTCTGGAACATTTGTCATCCTTCTCTCCCTCTGTGTCCAAGCATCCTGTATCCTTCTTGTACTCAGTGAAAGCAAGGTGGGGGACTCGGAGCTGATCCGTGAAGCACCATCTCAAGAGCAAATCTGCCAGGGCAAATGTTTCCCCTCTACAAATTCCTAGAGGATCCTTCAGCCCCCGATTCCTGAACTACTCCCGTGTTTTTCTCCTCCTCTGTGCGGCAGGGTTGGCTTGGGGGGTGAGCTTGTGGCAGTGTTATCACTTGTTTGCTTTGGGAGGGTGGAAGGGGGGAGAGGAAGCTGGCTCAGATACAGAGTCACTGTGAAGGGCCTGTTTGCTGTCACTTGTCACAGCAGCTCCACTTTCCAGGTAAGTCAGCTGACTTGGCAGCCTTCAGCAGAGGTCTTGGCAATGCCCAGCGCTGCCATGACAAAGCAAACTGGCTTCTTCACGTGTGAAGTAACTTTCCATTTGACTCCCTGTCTACTGCAGGGATGCAGTGGTCACTTTCCTCTGTCCCGTTAATCTGTGGGAGACTGATCATCTGTCCTTAGGTTTTTTGATAATGGGTGCTTGAAAAAGGCTGAGGAGAATGTGCTTTCTGAGATGGGTATCTCCTGCTCCTTTGAATGTGAAGTTCATGTGATATCCCTGAGTTCCCTTATGAACAACTACTAGCATCCCCTCTTGTACGGCCCTGTTGGATGTTGAGGATGTCTGACCTCTGCTAAGGGTCAGGCTGCTGATGGACATTGTTCTTATTTGTGTATTGCACAGTTAAATACTCTTCAGATAAGGATTTCTATTCCAAAAATTGGATGCTTCTGAAAAGCAGATGCTCTGGGAACATTAATTAAAGAACTACCTTTTAGACTTCATCTCCTTTTATGCAAACATCTGTATCACTATCTGCTTTTCTAGAGAGGCTTCTAGAAAACCTATTAATCAAGGAAATTTCCTAGGGGCTATGGATGTATGTAAGTTTGAGTAATGAACGATGCTTTTTTTGACCAATAACCAGAAAACTTCAGTTACTCCTTTACTGAGGGCTAAAAGTAATGAGTGTGAATCCCTAAGGTGAACTTCTATGGCAAAGTCAGATGCAGGGAGCAAGCTTGTCTTATCAAAACAGTTAGGTGAGAGAGACTGAGTATCTTCAGACACACTTTGGTATTGTGGGGGAGGGAGGAGAAACCTTGACAAACACGTTCCTCCCTGTGTTTACAGATCTCTCTGGAAGATGCACCTTCTGCCTGGGATCAGTGTTAAATCTGAAGTTAAACAGAACTCTCATGCTTACTCTGGCGCTTAAGAACTTAGAAATGAAATGCTTGGAGCTACTTCCCTGATGCCTTTTGTGGTTCAGGGTAAATTATTTGGCTTGCTTGTTTAGGCTGCTAAGCCCTACTTAAACTTGATACAAGCTTGAGGAAAAACCCTTAAGACTCTGAATACATTCCTTTTCAGAGGAGCTTGTGAAGATAAAGTTTGAGTGTTCAAAAAGATAAAAAGAGCACTCTTGGGTTCTTTCCCCTGTTCTTGACCCCTGGTATCAAGAGGTCTGTTGTGCATAGGTATATTTGCAGTAGCTGTAATGCTTGTTCCAGTTGTTTAACTGGGTCTGATGAATCTCCATTAGCCTGAAGATGCCTGATAAGAGTTTTATTGTATAAGCCACTCCTTTAATCTCAGGACCTGTTCTTCAGTCCATCTGATGCACTTTGAGGAAACACATTCACATCAGTGGCTGCTGCAGCTGTTTATAAGGAGCCTCTGTTGCTTATAGCAGGAAGGCAGCTCTGTAATGTATATTTGCTATTTGTTCAAATTTCCTTGACCATCCAGTGATTCAGCATATTTTCCTTTATAGTTTTTCAGATCAGTAGTCATTGAAAGAACGTAAGATTATAAAAGGATGCTGAAATCTGCCCAGGGAAGTGGTGGAGTCACCATCCCTGGAAGCATTTGAAAGACGTGGGGGAGACATGGTTTAGAGGTGGCCTTGGCAGTGCAGGGTTAATGATTGGACTTGATGACCTTAAAGGTCTTTTCCAGCCTAAAAAAATCCTGTTATTGCATCCAGTCATTAAAATTTTAATGGTGACTGGTGTGATAAATACCCTGTTGGTCAAAAATAAAATGCAGGCAGCCTTTTCTATCTTGAGTGTGATGCTGGAGAGTTAAAGAAGAGGGTTAGGCTTCTATCAATGTGTCTTGATCAACCATGGAATGTTTTGTGCAGCCTAGTCCAAGCAAGCATGCAACTTAAACATGGCAATACCACTTTTAATAACAAAGCTGAGAGTTACTATGAGGTCTTAATAACTGGAGTACCTTTCAATGCTTTGTTAAAAGGGGTTCCTTTTAAGTTCGATGTTCTTTAATTTCAGGAGGAAACATTTTTATTGAAGCAAGCTTGGAAAAAGATGTAAAAAGAGCAAAATACTTTGCAGAGCCTAATACTTCTGTAACATTTTTCTTAATGTTGGAGGGGATGAAAATTGTCACTTTTTAGTCCTTTTACATGCTGAGGGGAAAATGCCACTTTGGTAAGAGATGCATAGGATACTTCTAAATTGTCAGTAACTGGTTAAGAAACAGTCAGTCCTTGGGTTTTGTTTTCTAAACAGATGAGGTTAATGAGTTCTAGAAAGCAGCTAGGTAGGTAAAATGCATTTGCCAAATGTGATAGCTTAGTACTGCTTGCTACCAGCTTGGCATGTTCTATATTATTAATAATTCGAACTCCAGGCCTTATCTCACTACCATTTTGACCTCTTGCTGTGTGTAAGTTTTTGGTTATTCATTTCTTTTAACATGTACTTTACAGAATCTTTATTTAAAGAAAATGGATGCTGAAGCTCTGAGCTGGCAATAGTATAGCTATTTCATAAATGGCTATGAAATTAATATGTGAAAGGGAAGCTTCTGTACCTTTTTCTCATCCTTAAATAGTGTTTGGAGCTCCAGAGGCAACTTGCAGTTACCTAGAAAAGCTGCAGAGTGGGGTGGTACCAGATTTGAATAGAGAAACCAGTAGAAAACTCCTGTCACTGGGGTTACTCACTGTCTGCTCTTATCCCCCCTACTGTACTTTGCTTAATATTTGCTGTGAAGCAATTGTATAATTTATTGTACTGACCATAATTGTCTCACTTCCTGGCATTGAAGCTTCTATGCAAAGAATTACATGGATAAAGATACAAAATGGATATTCATGTAAATGAAAATACTTTGTGTTGGCAGTTTCTGTGCTCTTAGAGCCTAGAATCCTCCTGTCCCCTGGGATAGGTAATGCTCTGTGCACGTTTGGCCTCAGTGAGTGGAGCCTGGCAGGAGCAGAGCTGCTGCTTTCTGTGGGGACAAGGCAGGATGCTCACAGAGTGTGCTGCAACAGGGATCACAGTTATCAGGAGTTTCACTGGGGGTAAGGATAAGCAGGATACAGTGCTGAGAATGGCTCTTGACAATCCTTGGGTTCACTTGTTTGTTCCTTCTCGAAATATCAAATACTAGCTGTGCAGTGTTCTGTGGGATGGTTGTTAAAGATGTTTTGCCTTTATTTTAGAGAGAATTATAAAATGGAAGCAAGCCATTTTGTGTACATAATGCCAACCTTCAAGAGCAGTCACTATTGCTCAGTAATTTCACAACAAATTGATTATGTTTTGCTTTGTTTTTAAAATTAAACTCACAGCAGAGAACTTTATCTCAGCTATGAGATAGTGCAGATCTTGCAATTTTATAAGAACAAATAGGAGGCAAGAAGAGCCTCAGATCAAGATAAAGCTGCTAGTTGTCAGCATGTGGGTGTGGTATGTTTGGCTGCCTTGAAAAATAAGCTATTTCCTATGGATTATGTTCCAGGGTTTTTTAATATTTCCTTTGGGACACTTTTTTAAATTGGCCTTCCTGTAATGAACTTTGCAAGGCAAAGGAAAATTCAGTTATACAGTAGATCTTTATCATCCTAACTTTTTCTTTACTTGGTTTTCCCTTAACCAGTTGAGTACTTCTGATTGGATTCCATGTGTCCTTGTGTGCTATCAAACTTAACCCCCTGTTGAATTTACCTTTCTTTCCAAAAAGGTGAGAACTTGTTAATAGAACGAGTGGCACATGCTGGCATGATCAACCCAGAAGATCGATGGAAGACCCTACAAATTAATGGCCCTGTTGCCCATTTTGAGGTGCAAATAAGGGTGAAGTGTGATGAAAATTACTACAGTGCTCTGTGCAACAAGTTCTGTGGCCCTCGAGATGACTTTGTTGGTCACTACACATGTGACCAGAATGGAAACAAAGCCTGCATGGAAGGTTGGATGGGAGAAGAATGCAAACAAGGTAATATGTTTCCTTTGTCTTGGATTAGTCCTGGTGTGTGTAGAACACGTGAAAACTGCAGTTGGTACTTCTGTGGTGTCAATGCTGTATCATATTGATTTTAGCACATACAGGCTTTGTCCTTTCATTACAAATCTTCAAATAAAACGTTCTCTGTGAAGAGTGGAGTGCAGGATCCAGTGTTCCTTCTGGTGTGTGCTGTGAACACGCCTAAAGAAATTTAGTATCCAAAACAGTGAAACATCTTTTTACTAATTGTCTTTATTCAGTGGTGGTGTTCCTTCAAAGCAACATGATGTATTACATCTGTTAATATAAGATTTTATTGAAGTGATATCATCACTAATACAGTAGACTTCAATCCTATAAAAATGCCCTCATAACACTTTCTGCAAATGAAAAAGTTTTAAGTGTAAAGTGTGCAAAGCTGAAAGCTTTTTGATAGCTCTTAATGGGACCAGAAATTCAAGTGTAGTCATCTTTTAATGTACCACTCAATCAAATCTCCCTGCATTTTGCCTTCAGTAAGTAATTAGTGCTAAAATTATTTGACATTCTCTTCTTTCTGCTGAGGGCTTCTTGGTTTCGTTTACTGTTCCTTTTCGGTAAAAAGCTTGTTACTGATGGGGAGGACAGTTTTTAGGGCTTTTTCAGGGTCATGTATCACTTCAAGTTTGGGATTTCCAGCATTATACCAGGTTTTAAAACAACTGTACTTTACAAAAGTTTCAGTGCTGACAGTCTTGCTGCAAAGCCTTTTGGCTGTAACATTGCTGTGTTTTGTGAAATAGCAGCTATTGCTATCTAATGGAAAAAGACAATCTGCCCTGCACACACAGCAGACAGGCTAAATGACAGGAGCCCGACCTGAACAGCTCCAGACTGCTGCTCTACTAATGGACACCTGGCTGCCCAGACTGATGCCTAAATCTTTTTGTGTCTACAGCTGTGTGTAAACAAGGATGTAATTTGCTCCATGGGGGCTGCAGTGTACCTGGGGAATGCAAGTAAGTCTGCATGCTTGAGTATCTTCTTTTTTTTTTTTTTTTTGGGGGGGGGGGGAGCACCAGTCTCTAACATAAACATAGTGTCCTCCATATATGATGCTACTTTTTAAAAGTCTGCTTTAAAATGGAAAAATTCTGCACCAGAACATGGATGGAAACAGATTTGAAGTAGATGTCATGTGTGTAACAACTGCATATATTCTAAACTGTTTTGTGATGCTATTCTGTTTCTTGCCTATAAAGGACTGAACAGATTTGCTTTGTGTGGTTCAAAACAGTGCATTTATCAAATGAGAAAAATCTAGATTATTATTATTATTTTCAAAATTACTAGGAGTTTTAATCTCTATGTATTTGTTTCTCTCAAATGAAAAGGGCATCTTTCTCTTTGGACTGTCAGACTAGGAAATGCTCACAGTCCTAGAGCACTCAATATATGTTTGGATCACCAAAATATAGTAAATTTTGCTGTTACAATTAAAAATGGATTTTGGTAATACTAGAGATACAGTAGTAACCCCAACCTAAAATTTCCACCCCAGATAAATTTTTTTGGTCCCTAAATATGAGAGAACAGAGTAAAATGTTCCCTTAACTTCATGATGCAGCTTATGTAGACTGTGATAGCAAGGGCAGTTGATTGCTTTCCTGTAAAGGTTCAGGCATTCAATGTAGTAGGTCAAGGGGAAATGGGTGTTATTTTTACACTGGCTGTTGTAGAAATGGGACAGGTCTACTTGCAAGTTTGGGATCCTGTGTAAGTTGTTGAGTTTCTTTGTGGTCAGAGTGGTATGCACCATTGTAAGGGTGGATTCACACAGCAGTTCCTTAGCAAACTGTGTTCAACCTGCTTGATTGGAGTGATGTGAGACCGAAGTGTGGCTGCCAGAACCCCTGAGAGCTGACAAATACCACTTTGTGGCAAGCTGTGACAGTTTAAGGAAATTTGGCTTCATCCTTCTGACTACTACAGCTGCCACAGAAGCAGCAGAAATTGGATGCAGATAGTTCAGCTTTGCTGGGCATAGAGAGCTAAGCTGGGCTTGAGGTGCCAGGTCATGAGCTGTGGTAGGTGACGTGCAGACAAGTCCCATCCTGCTGCAGAGCCTCATGTTTTTCACAGTTGGGGATGGCAGATAAAGTAAACCTTAAGTCATTGCACCACAGAATGGTTTCTTACTGCCCTGAAACTTCCATTGGATGCTGTTGACTTCTTGGAAGATTTATTGTGTTACAGCTCTCTGATCTGACTGAAATCTGTAAATTTGAAGTGCGGTGCTTCAGTTTGTGTGTGGTTTCACTTCGCAGGCTATAAAATTTCCTTTAAAAGATTTTTTCCAAGGAAAATGTTTAAATTATGCCTTCCTTTTTGTGTAAGAATATTATATATAAAAATTATTTGTGATTTTTCCATACCACTAAATATCTTCCTCGTGATTTCAAGTGTGCCCCTATGGTTGGGCATCTTTTTGTTACAAGTAGAGATTGTGGTCGAGAGCTGCGCCAGTATAACTTCTGCCTGAGGAAGAAACATTCCTTCCCTTGAGCCTTCCAATAATGCATTTGTTCCCTTTGAGAGCCTATTTTAATGAATTTTGTTTTATGTAAGGGTTTCTGGTGACCTGTAGGTGTCAAAGTAGCATCCTTGGAGCCTGTGAATATGTGCTTTTCAAGTACAAGAAGTCTTTGACTAAATGTGTAAAAGAAACAGGTTTAAGCAAATACAAAGCAGTACCTTTGGGGGTTTTTTTGGGTGGGGGTGGGCGGGTGAGAGGGCTTGGTAGTTTCCTTTTTAACTTCCATTTCTCTGTGATACCAACTGTGTCTGAGAAGGCAGAAGGTGGAGAGTAGGAGGGAGGTTTCTAGAAGGGAGTACAAAGCCTTTGAAGCTGGGGGGTGCTTGGGTGGCTGTTACCTTTTCCAAGGTGCCTGTCAATAGGTGGTCTCACATGAGCAAAGCCTTTCCTTGCAGCCTGGAGCTGATGTTGAAGAAGCATCTGGTGTTGTAAGTCCAGGTGCTCCCTTGCAACCTGCCCAGCTAAACTGAGCTCACAAAAATAACCCTATCAAAGGACTCTGTCCAGGGATCTCCTGCTTTGTTGGGTGGATTCTCTCTGAGAGAAGGAATGGTGGATTGTATGTAGTTTACCACGTTTCTTGATGCTCATGTCAGGCCCATGATCAGCAAGCTGAAGGCGAACAATGGCTTTTCTATCTGTGGCCACTCTTAGTAGTATTACAGAAAGTTCTTAGCTATCTCTTTAATGGTGATTTGCTGGCTTGAGCATGTTTACAGAGCTGTCTTTAAATTGTATTCTGTCATAGTTGTTAGACTATATTGGAAATGTTGCTTTTAACCAAAATGGATAATACTTTCTGTAGAAAAATGATGCTGGCCTAAAAATAAACAAGGCTTACAGACATGACCTTTATCTTTAGCCGTACAAAGGAAGCTGTTATTTAAAAGAAACTGCTATGTTTGGTGCTATTGAATTTTAATCTAAATGCCTTCATCCTGGTTTCTGGACAGCTGCCACTGTAATTTAACAGGTGAAAACAATGTCCTTTTTTAATTCAGAAAGAAAATGAAAATGTGAGAAAAAATATGGGTGTGAGGTAGTTGGGAACCAGCTGGTGCCAAAAGCTACTTAACTGCCAAAATTTGCAGTGCTGTTAGTAAATAGAAAAACTGGAAAATGGTTTCTATCTTCAACTTGCATGAACGTGGAGGTAAGTTAGGCAGAGGCTCTGAGGCTTCAACCAAGGTCTCAAGCAAAGATCTACCCTCCATTTTTTATGTTCCAAAGTAATTTAGAGCTGTTCTTGGATTAAAAGTTACACTAAAGTCAGGAGCAGCTAAATGACCTCAGACTGTTAATAAAGGCTGTGTCACTGGTTCTGGATGTGCATCATTTCTTGGTCAAGTTCATACACCCATGCTTTGAGAAAGTTGCAGTGTTGAGATGTTTTTCCATCTCTTCTGCTGAGTTTCCATCAAAATGGAAAATAAGTAGGGATGGCCAGATGTCTCAAAATGATCTGATGTAGGAAATGATTTTGTGGTGTGGCTGGGTCCAGGTGATGGGTGTTTGTCATTGTGGAGGCAATTCAGAAAAAAAAAAAATCCTGAATAAAGATGAAAAATACTTCCTTGAGGATAGCAAAAGCAACTTAGCTGAGTCTTGCAAGAATAAAAAATGCTGCCATCCTAAAGAGAAATGAAAACTAGTCTTTATCCATAATGCATAAAGAAAAGCAATAAACTTTGGTCTGTAGTGGCATGCTAAATGATCTTTTTTTGACTTCACCAGACCAAAGTAGTAAGAGAGATTATCAAAGACATAACAATTGCAGAGCCCTGATGCTGGTGCTTTCTGTATGTTTTTACATCATTTAAAGTACTTTGTTATATTCCATTAAGCTGTCTAGAGGAGAATGAAGTTTGATCTAATGGCTCATATCTGGCTTGGGTTCAATGACTGTATGAAATGAGCAAAGTTGAATACAGAGAAACCATCAGTGACAGTCTCTTTCCTCAATTAAAACTGCTGACCTGGGTATGTTTGGTACCACTCATAAACTGTCACTAGGCTTAACAACTCAGTCTTTCACTTCCTTGTTATCCAGAGAGGTATGGCTTTGGTTGTGGTCCAGATACGCCTCATGTATGCCCTACACTGTCACAGTCCTGGCAGGATGATGGTATTTTCAGAAGTCTTTCTACTTTTCCCATTGCCTTTGAATGTTTCTCATCTAAAGCAAAACAAAAAGAGTCAAATCCCTAACACTGCTCAGCTTGTATTCTGCAGCCATGGTAAGAGCTAGGTCTTGTCCTGGGAAATGCCAGTCTTACTTTCCACAACTGATACAAAAATGTCTTTAGAATGTGTAGACTAACTGAAATGAATTAGAAATGGGATCATTAATAGTACTCTGTCAATTCTGTGCAAGGTGAACAAAGCAAGTGTGCTTCTTTTAAAAGAACTTTTAAAAAAAAAATTAAGGTTTGTGTGCTTTGAGCTGACTTGTTCTAGAACTATATATGACAGTTTTAGTTCTACAGTTTGGTGATTTTATGTTTGTTTTTGTTTAAACATGTGCCTTATCTTTGTCCCAGTGAAAAATTTTCTTAAGCTTTCTGTCCAGTGCCATGCCTTCTGTAGTCCTTGTATTGCCCTTCAGCATTCCAGCAGTGCCTGCAAGGACTGTGGGCATCTCCCAGGGGGTTTTGCTCCCTTCTTCTGTTACTTTAAGGGCCAGACTCTGCTCAACTATCATTCAGTACTTTCTTCAGAGATGCAGGAACAAAAGCTGGAGTGGCAAAATGAACTACAACTACCTGGAGTATTGGGAGTGTAACAGTGTTCTAGAGAGTCTCTTAAATCCTAGAATTCTTAGAGGCTGTCCAATATCATCGATGTGTCACTTGTGGTTTTGTGATGCTTGGGTGGATAACATGTTTAACATCAGCATTCGGAGGCTCTTTTTTTTTTCTTTTTTTCTTTTTCTTTTTTTTTCTAGAAAACCCCAGAAGATTCATTCTTGGGTATAAGGTGATCTGGTGAGGCTTCTTAAAAGAGGTTGTTATTGAAAGACTGTAAAGGATTAGCAAAAAGTCATAGAGAGCTAAAAAAAAGAAAAAGTGAAATGTAATTCCTGCTTCTAAAAGTTGGGAGAAAGTAAGAGTTGGAGGTCTTCTTTATTTGCTCCAGAATGGAGTTATGAGAAATCTCATAGGCTACTCTGAGCAGTAAACTGGAAAAAAACCCTTGTTTGGGCAGTGTGCTTAGCTGCTCTGTCATCTGGCCAGTTCAATTCCTGCAACACTGGACTGCCCCTGGTCCCTAAAGAACTTGAGGCTGCTGTTTAGCCCTGCAGGAATGCACTTGGTACCAGGACTGGGACATCTTTTGTTTCCTCTTTGGTGTAAGATATCCTATCACAGCTTCAGGTTTCAGAGATCTTATAATATTCTTGTCGTTGCTGTGTGTTTCATGTTAAGTTCTCTTGCCTGTTGTTATAACCAGCATGCTTTTATTGTTGTTTCTTATGTCCTAATGGTGAGCTCTTGGGGAATGCTGGCAAGAGTTTCACGAGTAGACATGTTGAGTGAGGCAAAGAATCCCATGTTTTGCTTCTTCATTGGTCAAGGAGCTGAGGCACACTCTGCATTCACTTACTTGTGAGTGGGTAGGAAGATAGAGAGCATATCCTAAAGGTGGATCTGCATGCAGGAGATGTGAGCGAGTGTGCAGGAAGTACAAACATGTAGTGCTTGAACTTGTGTCTACAACAGTGTGGGGAGTGCAGCTGAACTGGAACAGTAGATCAAAGCAGCACAGAGAACCCAAAATCACACTCCAAACACTTCAGGGCTTTAAATTTTAGACTCTCTAGTCTGTTCATGAGGCCTGAATGCCTGTTTGCAGCTGGAGCACACTGGGTGTGCTCCTGGCATACATTGGCTGGCGTTACCTTAGTTTAACCCAAGAGGAATCCAATCCCTTTGTTCCAAAACAGCTCTGTGATGTGAACTAACACACCATCAACAGGAGTGATCAGGCAGTTCATGTAAAAAGCATGTTCCTGGTGTGAACTAATTCAAATACAGGCACACCCTTAGAGCCACTTAGGTGAGTTAACTGAGCAATGTTCCACCTAAAAACTTTTGAACCATCCCCTTTTTTAACTTCTTCTCAAATCTCTACATCGCACTGGAGTGAGACTGTTAGCTTTCAATAACTTCCTTTATTAGAGGAGAAAAAAGTTTCTAGGGAAAGGTTTATATCTTTTGGTGTGATAAGAATGCTGGGGGTGAGAGGAAAAGATAACCAGCTTTCAGGTATTTAAATTATTTGAGTTCATTAATGAGCATGTTTTCTTTTGCTATTCACAAAACGATCTTGCCTATTTCAAAGGTAGGAGAGTGGGCAAAGTGTTTCTGTGACAATATTAGTGAATGAGTACTGTACTGCTTATTAACATTGAATCCAGATGCTCAGAATTGTGGGATCTAACAGCTGGACAATATTGCTGCCTGCTGTGCAACAAGTAATCTCCTAAAAGTTTAAACAGACTTTCTTATGGTTATTTTAAGTAAATAACTATTATAAAGCTATTGTTTTGCCCTTTGCAACATCATCCTGTTCACGTCATTAGAAAAATTAGTGGTTTTCTATTTAAGAGGGTTATTTCTCCCCCACCCCTGAATGATGCATTTTGCTTCTGCTGTTAATGTCACTGTTTTGCTTTGTTTTCCTGTGCATTGAGTGTTTTGGCCCCAGCTTCCACTTGAAACATGATTGGGAGAAGCTCCCTCCAAAAAGTCTGCTTTTCAAAAGGTGTATGAATACATCACAATGATGTTCTCTTCACTCTTTTTAGGATGTGCAATGTATCAGTGAGGTGTAACCTGTGATGTTTAAAGGTTTATACCACATTGCCTACATCCTCCCTAAGACTTTTAAAAGTTATTTTTAGGCCCCATATTCTGGCGTTGACTTGAGAAATAGACTTCACTTTGGTCGTTTAGGTGTCTTTATGCATGAAGTGCTGACAAAGCTCTGTAAGTAGGTGTAGAGCAGAATTTATTTAGGTATCCTCTCATTCTCATGAATTACAGAACTGTTTGTAAGGTTAATACATAGATTAGTGATTGGGTGAGATGTGCAATATGAAATTTCTCAGCTGAACTTTCCGCACAGAAGGATCAGGACTCTCAAATAACCAGAAGTGATTGAACCAGGAGAATAAACCATGTGGGAAGATAATGCCAAAGGGCTGAGTTGAAGCTGGTCATTGAGAGCACCCTAACTTTCTGCTGTTAGCAGAGGCATCCTCCTTTTGTATAAGGAAGAGTTAATCATGCAAGATGCTGTGGGGCCATGGTTCACAGACCATCAGGATCTGGGTACATCTCTTCACTGTTCTACATCCCTTCTGTAACTGCCACTGTAGGATTTGCCATGAAGTCATGGAGCCTGGACAACATTTCCAGAGTCATCTATTATCACCTCTTTGCCCAAGGGGGTCTAGTTAGACCCATCTAGTTAGTTCCACCTGATTTGGAAATGTTCAATTTTAACCAAGCTCTCACTAAATGATTATAACACAATTATAGGAAAAGCAGGAAGCCTCTGTCAGCTTTTTCCTTAATTATATCTCTTTGGGAAGAACATAAGGAAAACACAGTTCTGCTGAAAAATCTGTTTTATTAGACTTGAAAAGTTTAGTTTTTTACTGGCCCCAGGAAAAATAAAACTCCCAAATGTTCTATTTAATTGTCTTTTTCTCACTTCCCCCTGCCTCTGAGTACATATTTACTTTTGAACTGTGTGTAGTGATGAGTGCTTTTGTAGGATTCCCTGGTGCTAAATTTACTACATTAAACACACTGAGATTTAGTATAGAAAGTCCTTTTTCCTTATCCTGAAATTTAGCTGTTTGAAGCCCCACTGAGCTGAATTATTGTGACTTTATCTGCTCGTCAATGACAGCAGTGGTTTTTTCTGCACAGTTGCAGTTTTTCTAATCTGAAGATTGAAGTGTTATCTGAAATTTTTGCTGGTGTTAACTCCTGCCACCTCCACTTCCTCCAGCCTTTTGTTTGAATTCTCAGTTTTCTGTTGCCACTAGACTCTCATCTAAGGAGAATGGAAACTGTGAAGCATGCCTGTACAATTACGAGATCTATTCTCCAAATTCTTGGTTTCAAGATAACCAACAATAATTCTTCTCTCCCTGTTGCACTTTGTGTTAATTCTGACCCAAAGGGATGCTTTGGTCTGGGAGCAGATGCCTGTGCTTCAGCCTTCCATCAGGAAGTTGCTAAACTGTAACAATCTATTTATGGTACCTTCTCTGTACCACTAATAACCTGACAAGGGCTAAGATTAAGCCAGGTCTGATTTTGTTTTGCGTGTGCTGGACTGTGAAGACAAGTTTGAGTTGATGAAGTCAGCAGAGGGGAAGGACAAAGGAAGCAGAATCTTGATTCCAATAAGAATTTTCTTTGTCTGTTGAACAATGAGAATCCTTATAGATTCTCTATATTTGGCTTTCTTATTTTGTCAGATGTGAAATATTTAGAATCACAGTTTAGTCAATTCTCAACAGGGATGAGAGGGCAGGGAAGAAGTAACTTTAGCCCACTATTAGCTGCACTGGCAGTTTCCTTTTGGCTTTTGCACAAGTGGTTGGTACTTGAAAAGGAATTCTGCTTTGAGCTTTTTGGCTTTTTTTTTTTTTTCCTAAATGATGTTGAATTTGTGTTTGTACCATTTCGGCTTCTCATAGTGAATCATTAATCATTTTCATCCTTGTATTTTGTCTTGATATTTTTGTCATAATTGACATACCCATAAATGACATACATACCCATTTCTGGGTTGGTTTAGCTTTATTGATCCCACCTTGCTCTCAGGGTGAGCTGAGATCCATGTAAGCATTATCTTTTTAGAAGGAAGTGGAATTAACGCTGCTCTAGCACCTGTTAATGTAGGATGCGACCAGACTTCCTGTTCAAGAGGAAATCCTAATTTACTCTTCCTTGTAAACTGAAGGCTGATCAGCTTACCACATAGTAACCTTTTGACTTGTAAACATTGTGTTCCTTTGGACTGCTTTTAGCCTCTAGAACTTATTTCCCTCAGGCTTGGTAGTAACTTTAACAGTAAACTTTGACTGTGTTGAATATCATGAAAAAGCAGCAACCCTTTTTCTGCTGAAGTAATTTTAATGCCATCAAGCATACCTACAAACTCAAGTAGGTGCTTATGATGCCTTCAAGTTCTAGAAGGAGCTGTATTTTTCTTTTTACTCTTAAGCATCGCTGCAGTGTTAAACAAAGAAACTTGTTATCAACTGGCTGTGGAGAATAAATTGAGTTATTGTGATTATTTGTTTTGTGATGCAGACTTTCAGCTCTTGAAAATGCTTGTTGTATGTGGGTGGGGAGTTGGCTCTGGCTGGGATAGTCATGGTGAATCACTGGCAGTAGTGCCAGGTTTGGCATGGATGAAGATTTGGGTTGGGGCCAGTAAAGTGAGTTGCAATGCTTTTTTTATTGTTTATTACCATCCTCAGAAAAGATTTTTCTGTCCTTGAGGAGGAAGGAAGAGATCAAATTTAGCAGGAGCAGTATTTGTTTCCTCTTGCTGCTGCTGCTGCAACCAAAGAAAAGAGGCTTCTAAAATACAAGTGTTCTCCAGGCTTCTGCCAGCCCGGCTCAGAGGAGCAGCCGAGGCCTCGGGGCTAAATACTCAACTGAGGCTCCTTGAAAATCTGGAACTGGGAGCTTTGCAGGGCAGGAGCAGGTACTGGGACGTGAGCTCAAAGCAGTTCTAGAACTTCACATGAAAAGAATGGTCTTGCAGGGATCTGCATCTAGATTCCTTCTGCCAGTGTAAATAGAATTTAAACACTGTACTGCCAACACAGCTTATTCTGTTCCTCTGGGGATTGATCAAGATTACTGAAGCAGTGGAAGGGGATTGATCCACAAAGAACCAAGACTTGTTTGTACTTCTCTTCCTTGTCTTCTCTCACTGGTCCCCCCCAAAGACTTAATTTATTTTCTGCTCTTTTATACTATTCAAATCATGTGGGTAATAGAATGGTAGTGTTAAATTTAAAAAATGTAGTTTGATTTCTAATGTTTTTTCTTCCTCTAGGCAAAAGGGCTGCACCGTTGTGTGTGTGCCCAACTCCCATTCAGTGTGATTTTATGCATCTCTTTGTTGCTAGTATGTCTCTTGAATTCTGTATAAGAAATACCCTCTTAACAGGCAGAACATTTCTTTTGTTGGTCCAAAAGAGCAAGCTTACTATTTCTTGGTACTTAAAATATGTGTGAAATATATTTGTATGTTAAAATTCATTAGCTTATGCCTTCTGCCCTCCCCCATATAAGTTCAGAGGCAGTTACAGATTAACATAAATACTGGTCTCAGAAGAAATCTTGGGGAAAAAAATCAACTCTAAAACAAATGAATTATTAATGGCTTTTGTTTCTGTTCTCGCTCCCCCTTTCTCCAAAGAGTACTTTTTCCATAGTGTCAATAGAGAACACTGAGGGTATAATGGAATAAATCTGTGAAAAAAGGTTTTCTTGAGAAACCAGGCCTTGAGAAAATTGTCAAGACTGCTGCCTCTGTAGCTGCCATGGTCTTTTAAGGCTGTAGCCCTCTAGAGGAAATTGGCTATTATCTTGAAATCTCTCTTCACAGAAAAAACCCATAGTACTTGATGCAGTAAGCCAGCAGTCTCCTTCTGAAAATCAGTTTCAACTTTCTTGTATCAATCACAATTTTTGTCCTAGTGTGAGATGATTATGTGAGGGTGGGACTTCCTGTGAAAGAACAACTAATTCATGTCCAGTTCTCATAATGTGTAGTGCTTGGTGGTGTTTGTTGCCATGATGTGTAACACAAGTGAGCAGGATGAGTTCCTGTAAGGATGTTCAACAGGTCTAGCTGTGTCCCTTCTAAACAGGATAAATTAAAGTTTTGTTATCTGTTGCACATTGAACAGTTGACCTTGTTCTTGAGAATGGTAAGTGTAGTGTTGTAAATACGTGTAATGCTGATAATGAAGCATCATGTTGCTAACTTTTAACATGTGAACTTACATCTTAGGTGTCATTATGGTTGGCAAGGACAGTTCTGTGATGAGTGTGTCCGCTACCCAGGCTGTGCTCATGGGAGCTGTAATGAACCATGGCAGTGTAATTGTGAAACCAACTGGGGTGGCCTGCTCTGTAACAAAGGTACTTAACATTAATGTACAGGAAAAATAAGTTAAGTTGCATGATTAACTGGTAACTCATTAACCCTTTTTTTTTCTGCTAGTGTGCAACTACCTGAGTGTTTCTGTGCCTTAATTCTTGCGTGGCAGATGGTGCCTAGGCATCAGAAGTATAGGAAGTTCAAGACAAAAGGCTTGGAATTGTCCTGACTCTTCTAACTCCTGCAGTTGTCTCTTGTTCATTCTTACCCGTTCTGTGGATAGTTACCAGATCACAAGCTAGCCATTGGAATATGGGGATGATGTGGGTGAAGGATGTTCGAGCCAAAAAGGCATCTGTGTGTCTGTCTATGGATTAAAATGGTGAGATCCATGTTCCCTGCTGACTGACCCTTTTCTCTGTGCAGATCTGAATTACTGTGGGAATCACCACCCCTGCCTGAACGGCGGCACCTGCATGAACACTGAGCCCGATGAGTATCGCTGCGCCTGCCCCGACGGCTACTCGGGAAAGAACTGCGAGATCGGTACTTTGGGATGTTGCACCTCTCTTTGCACGGCTGCAGCTCCTTTAGGCACTTCTACATCTCACTGGGGATGATATGTTCCATCTCTCCTGTCTAGTGCATTAGCCTGGCTGTTCAAAAAATCGAAAATCAAAAGACAACAGAAATGCTGCACCAGTTTCCCTTTAGATAAGACTGAGAATATTTCTTCCCTTTGACTTCTCTTCCTTAATCCAAATACACAATTGGGCTGTAGTCTCATGAAATAGGTTACACATGTGGCTTTCCCTGTTGCCTGTCTCCCTGCTGCCCATTTTCTTGTTTCCTGGCTTGCTGGCAAACATGCATCTTTTCCAAGATGGGGGCTAAGAAAGGTGGGAGTGTTGGATCTTTCAGTTTCTACTCTGATGTGTGGGGCTTTGGCCCAATTTTTAGTTGTCTGAATGTGTTAACGATCCTTTTTATTCAACTGAAACTTAATCTTTTAATATGGGACTTCTAATACATTTGAATTAATAATGAAATGTTAACGACTATGGAAATGTGCTCAAACCCTCTTGCAGAGTCACTTTAAACAGTCTGAATAAAAAGTGTCTTCCTTGTGCCTTTGGCAGAATGGAGGAGAGTATTTAAACCACATTTGTGATGAAGTATGGCTTTGACTTGAGTCTAACAGATCTGTGTCTTGAAATACTGCTTCCTATCTCAACCACAGTACAAAGACAGCATGTTGCTTTTTTTTTCTATACATATATGCGTTACACAAAGACCAAAATATTCATGTTCTGGGGATAATTTTTGTCTTTGGAGACTTTTCTTGTTTATTCTCACTTTAGAGGTAAATGGGCGAGTGTGCAGTTTCTAGTTCTTTCATATTTTGCTTTAAAGATCTGATGTTTGGAGAAAAATTGAAGCTTTTGATTTAACTTTCTCACATGTAGTGTTTAGTTGGGTGTTCTGTTTCTTTGTCATGATGGGTTGTTAAATCCTTTTTTAAAAGGTGATATTCAGTCTTCTCAGTATGGATTTTGCTGTTCCTTGATAGTTAAATGTTTAGGTAGAAAGAACCTTTTTTTTTTTCCTGCTTCACTGCTTGGCCTGAAGCTTACTAAACTATTGTCAGCTGAAGGTTTTCAGAGTAAATTGGGACGTAGATCTTTGAACTTCATAAAGTGCTATGTGGTATTAAAGATACCATCAAAACTTGAATTTTGCTTCAGCTGGTAGAACATGATGTAAAGTTTAGCTTAAAATGGATGAAATCTTGCCATAGCTTGCCCTGAAAGCTGTGGGGGAGTAGCTTGGCTTTTCAGGTGAGGAGGCAGTGAAAAAGGGAGCCATATACTTGCTGAGATCTACAGTGGTTTTCAGCAGTAGTTTGGTATGGGAGCTGCTTTAGGTACTAAAAGCTTCCTTGGCTTCTGAGAGGGGTAGTTACCAAAAGTTACCAAAATTAAGTTACAAAAAAGGTTGTCCCTCCTCAACCTGCTGTTGCTCTGTGCAGCCTCACAGCGTTGCAGCCCTACATGGAGTGACAACAGCAGCCCTGCCTGCAAACACCTCTATTCCCTGCTGTTTACGAGGAACTGTGTTAGAATGAAGCTAAACAGACCTTTGATACTTAAACTGCTACAACCGTTCAGACCTCTGCTTACAGCATATCTGTTTTGTCTCACTGAATTTATAAGAAGTGCCAGAGCACTCTGGAGGTGGAAGTGCGTGGCTGGAAGCTGAGTGTTAATGCGGAACTTTGCTGGTTCCTGGGATATTGAAATAGAGTGACCTGTCTGTGCTTAGGCTTTCTAGTCGTTAGGTAGGAAGGATGATACATCTTCAGTAAAATCCTGCTTCAGTTTCCTACTGGGAATCATAACTTTCTGCAGGTGGGAGGGGAAGGCTCCAAACTTCTGTGCTGGCGTCTCTCCAGGGCTATTTCTCTTGGTTACTTTTAATCAATGCAACTTTTTAAGTGCAAGTTGTCCTTAATTGGTACTGGAAGAGCATTTAGCAGGAATTTCTTTCCTTCTTTCTCCCCAGCCGAGCATGCTTGTGTATCTAATCCCTGTGCTAATGGTGGAATTTGTCATGAAATTTCGTCAGGCTTCAAGTGTCACTGCCCGTCGGGGTGGAGTGGACCAACATGTGCTATTGGTGGGTATGCTTTTGCTGGTGACTGACCTGTTGGGTTGGAAGGGTTGATGACAGCTTACCTGGTGATACCACATCCTGTGGGTTTGGAATTTGGTGGTAGTCTTTTACTTTCCCTGTTTTTAACAGCTGAGCATTGGCAGAGTGAGAAGAGGAGGGTTCTGTGCAGCCCCCACAGTATTGACTCGATGCAGTTAGATCTGTTACCAAAAAGCATAGCTGGACCATATCCAAAAGCTTGTTTGACAATTCCTGACTCCTTAGCCACTCTAAAGCAAAATACAGAATAGTTTCATTTTGAGAAATAGAAATGTGAAGGCCAAAGGTTCTCCCCTTCTTTAGAAGTAGAAAAGTAGATTTGCACACTTAAATGCTTAAGTGTCTGTTTCAGAGGAGAGAGAAATGGTTGAAATGTATTGTGGGACTAATTGGTTTATATGTTGCCTGTGATTTGGGACATAGGTGGCTTACCTGTCTTTAAACAGCAACTGTCCTCAAAAAAAAAAAAATCACCCTGAAAATTACCAACCACAGAACCAAAACTGGCTAAATTTGTGTCATGAATCTAGGAACGTGACTTTCA
This sequence comes from Vireo altiloquus, assembly GCA_013396875.1. Lineage (NCBI taxonomy): Eukaryota > Metazoa > Chordata > Aves > Passeriformes > Vireonidae > Vireo > Vireo altiloquus. The sequence continues at coordinate 53,761 of VZRF01008129.1, read as the reverse complement.
ATGGACATGCAAGTCATAGGTAGGTTAGCTGATTCTTTTTTGCTGTTTGCAGATCTTCTCTTCTGTCTCAAGGATGTGAGAAAAGCCCAAGTAGATATTAGGTTAGAAACGTTAGTCCGTTCCTAAGCTTGTTTGTTTTATGTTCTCCCGTTTCATCTCAAACTAACTTTGAAGCAGAACCTGTTAAGCCAAGCCTTAGGCCATGTAATGGAAGGCCTCCTTTGACTTTGCAGATATTGACGAGTGTGCATCGAATCCCTGTGCTCAAGGAGGGACCTGCATTGATGGTATCAATGCATTCGAGTGTATTTGTCCACAACAGTGGATTGGAGCAACTTGCCAGCTTGGTAAGTAATTCTAAAGCTTTTGAGACCACTGGAGGTTATTCCTAAACAATGAATACCTCTGTGTGTTTCTGGCATGGTGTTTATTGGAGAAAACATGGAATATGTGTGTTACCGGTATCTTAACTCCTCTTTAGTAGATCTTAAAGCCAGAAGTTTCAAGTGGATCTGTAACTGTTTAAGCCCCAAGTTAAGCTTATTTATTAATAGTTCTTTTAGAATGCCCCATAACTTTTCTGTTGCAAAATGCAGCATTGGTGATGGTATCTCCTTCTCCATGGTGGCAGAACAGTGACTAAGCTTGTGGAGGCCAGGGAGGCATTTGCCCTGACTAACAAATTGCATTTTTGAGTTTTGGCAAAGGGAAGAGTAAGAGAACATGCATGTGCTACTATAGGCAAGTGTGCGTTAAAATCCTGTGGTATGTAAATGGTTTTAGTGCCCTGCTAGTGTATAATATATGAGCTTCTGATGCTTGGATTGCATGGACACTTTGCTTGGTGCTGTGGTAATCTGTTTCTGGGTTTTGTTCTTTATTCTATTCTTTATTTTCTCTTCTTTCACAGATGCTAATGAGTGTGAGGGGAAACCCTGTGTTAATGCTTACTCTTGCAAAAATCTCATTGGTGGATATTACTGTGACTGCATTCCAGGATGGACAGGAGTAAATTGTCATATCAGTTAGTATTTCTTTAGTATGTATGTTGACAGTAGGATGCTTTGTTCTTTAAAAAAAAAAATTATGATGAGTGATAGTTTACATACTTTTAACAGAAAAAAATAACTGTTGTCAGGATTTTTCTAACTTCTGGCAATGTAAATTGAAAATACTGTTTGAAAATTTATTTTAAAAAGTAATTGGTATTAAAGTGAGCTTAGATATACACTTAAATAACTAATAAATCTCTTGACTCTTACATGTTTCTGAATGATAGATACTGATTCATTTTGAAATACTTCTAATTTAAAATGTTAGGTATTAAATTAACTGATTGATACCTCACTTTTAGTGTACTGTAGTAGAAATGTGGAATGTAATTTTCTATTAGATATTTTTTAAAAATAGAGTTCTTTTAAGACATCCAGGATCTTCCCTTTCCATTGAAACATCTAGAAAAAAGCCTTTTTGAAAATCACTTGTTCTCCATTTTTATGCTAAACCTATACTTTACAGCTTAGTCTTCCAGTATAAATTCTAATGCTTTGCATATTTTATCCATAGATATAAATGACTGTCATGGACAGTGCCAGCATGGAGGGACTTGTAAGGTAACTCTTGTTCATTACATTCTGTGTCAAAAATTAATCTTTCTCTGACTGATTATGAGTTCTGTAGTTTGGAATTAGTTTGGTTAAATGAGTTCAAATTAAAAATGTAATGTTGCATGTGCAGACTCTTGCACCCATTTCACAAAATAAGGTTTTGTGGTGCTACTGCTGTTCGCAAATCCAGAATACAGAAATAACTTGAATTTTTGTGTGCAAGTTTCATCAATAAACGAATCCTTCTACTTTTGCTTCTTTTCCTTGCTCTGTGAAGGATGAAGTGAACGGTTACCACTGCTTGTGCCCTCGTGGGTTCACAGGAAAAAACTGTGAGATAGAAACCAATGAGTGTGAGAGCAATCCCTGCCAGAACGGGGGCCGGTGCAAAGACCTGGTGAATGGATTCACTTGTCTGTGTTCCCAGGGATTCTCGGGAGTCTTCTGCGAGGTGAGGGCAGCGCAGACATTACTGCAATGCTTATCATGGATTGAATTCTTGAAGGAGATATATCTCTGGGTTTAAATGGGAGTAACCCAAGGCTGGAGCACTGCTGCCTGTCGTAGCTGTTACCTGATACTCTGAATAAGCAAATTTGTTGTGCAGCGCTGTCATAGTAGCTGCAACACTTGAATTTGCAGCCTGATCAACTGCAAGTTGTTGCACATAGATGTTGGCCTTCCTAAGTGTTTTAAGGCTGCAAGTATTCCTTAAAGCTTGAAATGTTTTCCTTTGCAATTTTCGGGACCCGTGTCCTTTCCTTATGCTTGAGTGCTTTAGGTTTTCATCCTAATAACTCTGAGGTACATAATTGAATTACTCTTCAAGTAATGCTATTGGTAGGAGTATAATAATTATATATCAGTTATTTATATTATATATAATGGTGGTAATTAACATAATTACTAAAGGCAGGCAGATAGGCACGTATTGGCTCTCAGAACTTTCTTTTTGAGATCATTTTAGGAACATGTAGTTCTAGTGCTTAGGGATTAAGATCTGAAATATTGAAGTCTTAGTGATAATTCCTAAAGTACTTCATGGCAATGAAGATATTCCTCTTTCTAGGGAGGATGTTAGACTTTGCAGTGTAAAATTATTTTAAGTATTCACTTTCTGGCTTTTGCTGATAGTCAAATCCATCTGAATCTTATGCTTAGTATCAACTGGAGGCATTAGACTAGGAAGTTGTTGGATTTCCTCCAGAATTTTTTTGTGAAGGATATTGATGTCTCTTAAACGCTGAATTAATTTTATTCTATGTCATTTGCATCATTAAAGAAGCAGTGCACTCATTTTATTCAAAATTTAAAAGGTCTGCAGATATCAACCAGTTTAATAAAACTGGTGCAGCACCTAATAGCTCATGAACTGTTTCGGCATAAGGATCATAACTTCAGTGCTCTACTCTGGGCTGATTCATACAATACTGTGTAATTAAAGTTTTAGCAAATGCACTTGAATAATAGGGAGGAGTTGGCTGCTTGCCTTGTGTGTTGCAGGAAATATCTACCATTGATTCCAGATGCAAAGTACCAGCTACTGAACTTGCATTGGGAAGGGGAAATTTACACTAATGGAAGGAAACAAATGGAGACATCTGATAGAGGAGATCTGAGAATCTTTCTCAGACCATAGCTATTTTTTTTTTAGCTTGCTTTGAATGTTCTGTATGATAGCACGAAATGGTTTGCTGAAAATTTTTCTGTTACGGCTGGGATTGTATGTGCTCCTCTGAATTAAATATTTAACACCATTCGTGTTCCTTCTCCTTTGGCTAGTTTTGCATTTTTCTCCTATTTAGCTACTGAACTGCTAAAAATAGGGATCAAAACCGTTATTTGACTTAATTTTATGTCTGTGAAGTTGAAAGCTATCTTTCAAGAGAGATGTGAAGAAGGAAAAACTGACTTGAGGGGAGAAAAGAAATCCTTAAGAATAACAATTTGGAGGAAAGATACTGTGATGTAAAAATGTCCCTATTGAGGCTGCTTTGTGGATTTTGAGTCCAATTTAGGGCATCACAAATCAGTGATCTTGTGTGTCAGTCTAAAGCAGAAAGCAGCAGAATTGCTTTGCCACAGCAATGTCTGTGTTAAAGGTTATATGTTATGAAGGCTAGGTTTAAATTTTGTTCTCTGGATCAGATGGTCAGAGTGCAAAATGCATCTTGTGTATCTGTGTGTAAATTGGCGTGGTGATGGTATTTGTAAAAATAAGGCCCCGAGCATCTGGGTCTAACTAGACCTACTTTGAGCAGGAGGTGGAGAGTAGCTGACCTCTAGAGGTCCCTTCCAAGCTGTGTGGTTTTATAATAAATTCTATGTGTTAATTGAAATGGGAAGAGAATTTGCTCTAGGGGATGGGATTTTGTTCAGGTTCTGTGTATTTTAAGTCTCTTGCAAACACAAAGCTGACAAGTGCACTGATATTTAACTTGCCTTGTAGCACTTGGTACGTGGTTGTGAAGGACAGAGAAGTGACTTACAGTGATCCAGAGAAGTTTGCAGTAAGATGTCTCCTAATGGCTTAAGTAATTATTTACTGAGTTATTGCAAATGTGCTTATTCAGCCTCCTGTAAAGGAGAATTTTTTTTTAGCAGTGTCAGAAATGCTTTGTATTAGGGGAGACTAAAGTAAGCTGAAGTTTCTCTGTCTTGCAGGATGGATTGCAGTATTTATGATTTATAAACCTTCTTAAAACTTGAGGTTCCTTGTACATTAGCTTCATCTGTGTCTTTGGCAAAGCAGATAGTGCTGCTTACTCCTGGGAAATAAAGCAGCTGCTGCTAACTGTGGTCTCTTTTACAGATGGATATTGATTTCTGTGAGCCTAACCCTTGCCAGAATGGGGCTAAATGTTATGATCTGGGAGGAGATTATTACTGTGCCTGCCCTGATGACTACGATGGAAAAAATTGTTCTCATCTCAAGGACCACTGCAAGAACAATTCTTGTAAAGGTACCTCCTGTTGTCTGTAAATCTGTCTTTGCTGGTGGTGCATTAAAAAAAAGGCATTTTGGGAAATAGTATAATGCAGAAATGTTTTTATTGTACTGTTTTGGGCTTCATAAAATAGTGAGGCAGTGAAATGCTCCTTATTTGTAAAGAGCTAGATGATGACTTATAGCTAACATAAAATTGTGATTAGTTTTAATTTTTGTAAAACTTCTTTTAAAACTAAAATCTGATTGGTGATACAGATCATTAGTCTAAGGACTACACTTCTTTTTTAGTAATAGACAGCTGTACAATAGAAGTCTTCACTAATGCTACCCAAGAAGGAATCCGTTTCATTTCATCCAATGTTTGTGGGCCTCATGGACGGTGTATTAGTCAGCCAGGAGGGAATTTCACTTGTGCCTGTGACAGAGGTTTTACTGGAATATACTGTCATGAAAGTAAGTAGGAGCTTGTAAAAGATTATTCTTTTTGCTCTGCGTTTATTTTATTGTTACGAAGCTTTACAACATAAAACATTCATATTTCAGTAATGTTGCATAAAACGCTGTTTCAGATGTACTACTTGAAATTTTCTTCTGGTAGCAGTCTTTGTAGAGGTTTACACTACCTCTGTGAAAGAAAACTGGTTTTAGTCCAAATTCAATGTAAATGTGTCTGTACCCACTACCTTTATGTACAATCTTATGAGTCACAGATTTCTCCAGCATGAGAATGGTGAAAAATTGACTGGAACATGTATTGCTGGTCTGGTTGGTTTTTAAACCCCTGGCTATTTTTGCCAGGTAAACTTAATGCTCTGATTTGACTTGCTACATGAGACAATACAGCCAGAAACCCTGCCAGGCTTGAAAACAGATGTTTGAGCTTCTCTTTCGCATGTACAAATGCAGTAATAACTTTGTGTTGCTTTTCCTAGAGACACAACTGTAGATCATGTCTCTGAGTAGGTAAAAGCAGCCTTGAGTGATAACTGTTGACTTTTTGTTGTAGATATCAATGATTGTCTTGGGAAGCCTTGCAAGAATGGTGGGACGTGTATTGATGAAGTTGATTCATTTAGATGTTTCTGTTCAAGTGGCTGGGAAGGAGAACTGTGTGATACAAGTGAGTACTGCTCAGTGTTGCAGGGCCAAATGGTGCAGCTTTGCTGCCACAGAGATGGTTGATATGTACTTAATAATGGGGTAGTTTCTCTGCTCTGTAATTAAGTCTTGTTGGCAGAAGTATTTTCAGAAGTAAATTCAGGTAGCTGCTCTGAAAGCCTCAGCTCCTTTCATAGGAGCAGAATCTGATTCTTTGATATAATTCAGCATTTATCTTAGGAGGAGAGAACTTTTTCTCCTGGGCACAGGCAAAAGTGTTGGCCAAGAAGTGAACTAGGCCAGCTCATGGTTAAGACACCTCAGAGGAAACTAGAGTTGTTTCTTTTTCTGGTATGAATGAAGCTTCTTCAAAAACATGATGGCAAGGACTTGCTAAGACTTATTACAGGAGACGCATCAATTAAGATGTGAAATACAGACTGAGCAGCTTTTGTCACCTATTGCTGTCAAAAGAGCCTTTTGTGTGGCCTAGATGAAGTTTGTTGTGGAATACTTATATTTCACCTATTAAAATGTTTGTCCCAAGTGAAAGGAACTTTCCCTAAAATCCATGTTTGTGTGTATGTTTAATGTGTGCATACACTGGCAACCTCCAATGGCTGTAACTCTATTTCGAGATGTAGAACAGAAGAAGGGAGCCTTAACTGTGTCTTGTTGATGTCCTGGGTTGGGGCTCCTTTTCAGAACATTGTGGTCCCTATGAGAAAGCTCTTTCTGAAGTTCAGGATACAGCTGTTTGTAAGATCAAAGCTACTTTGGTGCTTTACTGAGAAGCCATACTGAATGGTCCTTCTAAGCTGTCAGAAAGTCATAATTTGTGTTTGTTCTGTATTAAATAAGAGTATTTTCCTTGCTTGTATGAAGATAATCTCATAATAAATAGGATTGCTGTCTTCCTAAGTAGTACAGAATTTATTTTCTTTATGAAGAAATATTTTCTGTTTCATCATGGCCTTGTCTGGGAAAGATCATCTAATTTGAATAACTGTTTTTTATAGATTTCAATGACTGTTCTCCTAACCCATGTCACAACGGCGGCCGATGCATTGATTTGGTAAATGACTTCTATTGTGAATGTAAGAATGACTGGAAAGGCAAAACTTGTCATTCACGTAAGTGTTCCTTGCTTTGATCTTCAGATTACCCAAAGATTTATTTTCTTCTCGTGGGACTAGAGTTCCTGAAATTTAAAATAAAACAATTGCAGTGAAAAAATAGGTGCACTTACGTTATCCTTTCCAGTTTCCCAGTCACAAAATGGAGTTTTAAAAAAGTATTCCTTCGTGTAGTGAAACAGTTTAATGAGAGATGTCTTTCCATTGGGTTCTTTGGGCTGTTTCTTGTAATACAGCAGGTGCAACAATGTGTTTCTGATACTAGTGCATTTAAATACGAAGTCTCTTTAATTTTGTGATTAAAAACAAATTTTGTTCCTAACATTCGGCAAGACCAATGGAAATTAAAACTGCTTTGTTGTGGTGTGCAGGGGAATACCAGTGTGATGCAAACACTTGCAGTAACGGTGGAACGTGCTATGATGATGGAGACACATTCCGCTGCTCGTGTCCCCCGGAGTGGATAGGAAGTACTTGCAACACTGGTAAGCTTTCTAAATTGTCTGCAGAAGAAGCAGAGAAGTGTTTAAATAATCAGCTGTTTAGTAAACAGGCACACTGTTCTGGCCAGCTGGTTCAAAGCTGTTTCAGTTGCGTGGTGACTGAAATTTAAGTAATTTCTTCCACTCACCTGACATGATACTGATTTTTAGGAAGCTGTTTTCCTCTGGCTGCTTATGTGGTCTTTTCCATAGCTTGTCTCCTAAGCAGTTTCATAAAACTTGGACTTGTGTCTTGACTTCTCTTAGTGTTTAGAGGCCCTGTGGAAATGTTTTCCTGGGAACTTAGTCCCCTGCTTGGCTTGCAGAGTCATAAGGTTTGTGATCATGAGGTGTTATGTGCAGGCATACCCAGGAAAAATGAAACTAAGAGGTTCTATCTGTTGCATTTGCAGAGCTCTTGCCTGCTGTAGGGAGCTAGTTGATTTTCTTTTTTTCCTTTGGAGACTGAAGGTATTATCTGTGGTGCGTCTTTCTGAAAATGAAACTTTGATTATGATCAGGAAGTTGAATGAAGATAATTTAGTACAGTTTTTCTACTTTTTAGATACAATTGCAGCATTTAATCAAAACCTAAGCTTTAAATAGTAGTGTTTTATTATAAAGAACACCTCATGACCTGAGTAACTCACTGCAAAGTAATAATTTAGCAGTACTTGAAGAATACTTACACAGGTGGGGCAGAAAGGAGGTAATTCTTTTTTTAATAAAATTTCATGGTTCAATTGAATGGTTGAATTGGGATGATGGTGAAGGTAGGTGAGAGACTGTCATGTGATGTATTTTGGTGTTTTTTGACCTCTTAGTAAGTTTTTAAGTGTTGACTTAAATACTGTTTAGGATTGTGATATTGGCACCTCCAGATGATAGGTACTTTTGGTTTTCTAATAGAAACTTTTTCTATTTTCAAAGCTAAAAACAGCAGCTGTATTCTAAACCCTTGCATGAATGGTGGAACATGTGTTGGCAGTGGAGACTCCTTCTCATGCATCTGCAAAGAAGGATGGGAAGGACGCACGTGCACACAGAGTAAGGCTGTTCTCCTTTCTTCCCCTGCATCCCCCTGGGATATTGGGAGTGTCTGGCAGAGAGCTGTTAACCAAAACAAAGCAAGTTTATGGGGTTCATGTGCTAAAATATCTGAGTCATTCAGAGTGGGAGGTAGGTAAAGAAGACAATGCTTGAGTAATGAATGAAGAGTTTGTCGTGCTGCTTTTTGCATGCAGTCTCTGCCAAAATAAGACTCTCAGCCTTCTACAAAAATATGATTTTTGAAAACATGTGCAGAGCAGAAAAAATACTCACAGAAATAATACTTTTAATTATTAAAATTATCTGGAAAGGCAGGCAGTAGTGTATAAGCCATTTTCTCTGAGGATAGCAGTTAACTGCTTTGACATACCAAGACAATGAATTGGTTAGGTGGAGTAAAGCCTGCAACTTTGATTTTTATTTTTTCCCTCAAGGTGTACCATTGGGAGTGGGAGTAAAAAACTCTGAATTTGAGTTCTGTTTTTACTCTACCTACTGTTGATATATATGATAATTGAACTTTCTTTGGCAAGTGTGGAAGAAAACATTCAGTTCTGTATATTTTTTTAATCAAATATATTGTCTTCTGAACTACAGTGTTGTCTATTAGGAAATAAATTGTGCCACTATTTACACTAGTCTGTATTCTTTTTTCTAGACACCAATGACTGCAACCCTCACCCATGGTAAGTACACAAACTCCAGTCCTGTACCTATTGTGAAAATAGCAATGAGTGCAGTAATATGGATTTACATTACAGATTCAGAACTATTTTTTACTCTAAAATAGTTGAAGCCAGCCTCTGTAAAATATCTTATAACCAATTTTTTTGCTATGTCATATCTATTCCTTGACAGCAAAGACCGCAAAACAATCCTGAGTTGATTCATGTATGAACAAGTAAAAGCATTTTAGTGTAGTTTCCATGGTGGAACTGACTAGTAAATTACAGTGATATGAAGTGAATCACATATGATAACATTCGAAGCATTTGTAATTGGATAGGATAAAAAGTGAAAAATCAAAACCTGTTTGTTTCCAGTAAATAATTTTAAAGAATATAAAAATGTTCTGTTGGACCAATTGCTATATATAAAAGCATTTGAAAACAAAACTGAATTTTTGGAAGATAAAATGGGAATATTTTAGATATAGAGGCTGATATTTATGGTTGAAGGGGAAAAAAATTGATGTGTGGATGAAACTATCTACCATATCTTCCTCAGTTGTTCACTCTGATGCTGTAATCTGTGCTTCAGGTATTAGAAAAAGAACCAAATTTAGAAAATTTTGGACTTCCTTTGTATTTACTTGAAAGTGCTGTTCCACCTCCTTGATTTCTGTGGGTGCACTTCCTCATGCCCCTGTAGGATGTTGCTGTTTCAACTGCCAATGTGCTAAGCAATATTGTTTATCTATCATTACACTTTCTCTGTTGATAGAAATAAATAGTCTCCCTAAAGAGCAGCAGAAGCTTTTATTAGCAAAGCTTTAATTGACCAATGAAACAATGTAGATGGCTTGTTGACTAGACTGTTTTATTTACAGTTACAACGGAGGGATCTGTGTTGATGGAGTGAACTGGTTCCGATGTGAATGTGCCCCTGGCTTTGCTGGTCCTGACTGCAGAATTAGTAAGTACCTGCAAGGGCAGAGACCTGGATGGTTAGGCTACTCTGCACAAATTGGAAAGAACACCTGGTGGCCCTTTTTACCTTAGCTCAGCTGAATTCCAAATAATGAAGCAGAAGCCACCTGTTAGCTAGGTACTGATACCTTGTAAATAATGGCAAGTTATGGTCTGTTACTCATTTCATTAAATGGCACTGAAATGAGTTGGCTTAAATAATGCTTAAAGACTTGATTGCTGGATTTTCTTGGATAATTCTAATGTTTCTGGGGTGCTGGCTGCATTGAAGCTTAAGTTTTAAACATTTCTGTTGATAAACATCTTGTTGGTAAAGATAACATATATCTGTGTGTGTTTCACTTAATGTTGGAAACCAAAATCCCCTGAGACATTGCAAATGGAAACAAAAACATTGTGAGTGTAGTGCTGGCACGTGAATAACAGAAGTATGATAAAGGTCTTTCAAAGCTAGAAAACAAACCTGTTACACTGCAATTATTCTGCAGGATAGAGGCTGAAAAGAAGGAAGAAAAACAGACCTTAAAACTGTGTCAAAGTGTTGTGGAGCAGTCTGGTGGGGGAGTTTTATAGTTTGGTTGGTTTTTTTGGGTTGTTTTGGTTTTGTCTTTTTAATGGAATTTTACCATTTTGGCTGGAATGGATATATATATATACCTTATTTTTACATTCTGCTTTGGAAGATCAGACTTTGAATCTTCTGTAGCCTCAAGGCTTTTGGGCTTGGTCCTTCCACTCCATCAGTATGGTGATGTGCTTTCAAGTTGAGACTTCATCCTCATTCTGGCATAGAGAAAACAAACCAGCACCTCTGGCTGGAGGGCAGCTGCAGCACTTGTGGAAGCTCTCAACGCAGAACCAGGGATGGCAGATCTTTGTGTGTCTAGATCCAGATACCCAGAAAGGCATATTGAATTCTCCTTGGCTTCTCTTCCCCTTAAGGCTAGGATGTCACAAATACAAATACTGTGCATTTGTAATGGAGCTGCAGACATTTTTTACTTGTTTAGACTGGTATAGATGGAAGGAATAGCTCTGACAAAAACGCCTTTTATGGCTGATACAGAAACAGAGTTAAGTCGCCTTTTTCAGCATACAGGGGCTGGAGAATCTTAAATCTGTATGGCTTGAAGGCAGGAGGAAAAAGTAGTTAAACCCTGTTGAAGTTTAGTTCTTGTGTATTTGCTTAAAACTTCATCTTATGGCACTTTTGAAGGGAGCAAGAATAGAACCAAGAGCCCTTCCATATCCCTGGGGTTGTTTTCCATTGCCTACACGTGTAACAGTCTCACTACTGCCGTTTATCATGTTCACTTTCAAAGTCTCCTACTTTAAACTGAGCTGATGCTGTGTATTAGACAATAACTGGTGTTTCAGCAGTTTTTCTGGGGGTTGGAAAGGGCATTCATACTCAATGGAAGGAAACCTTTCAGAAGATGCTTTGGAAGAGAAGTTCTAGTTGAAAACAAAGCAGTTGGTGCCTGTGGCTGCAAGTAGTGACATGCTGCTGTCCATCTGAATGGACCATGCTTCTCTGCCTTTTCCCACTGTTTTCTGTGCCTAAGCCTCTGAATCTTTGAAGGTTTTTTTTAAAGAGGCTTTTATGCTAAATGTATTAAATAATTCTACTCACTATTTCAAGGTTATTAGTGTTCATCAAATGTGTGTTACAAACTAAACTGTTATTCTTCTGCGTTACAGTCATTTGTATCACAGTAAATCACTTTTTTGAGCATTGTTGAGCAAGTTCATTGTTCAGCTCTTGCACTCTGATAACTTCATGAAAGCACATGCTCTTGTGTGAAGCCTGAATGTCTGAGATTAGTGCCAGAACAGGATGTGGGACTTGTTCTGTAGCTGAATGTGGAGAAGGCATTAACACCTTCAGCTGTCCAATCCCTCTGCTCTGTGAGATGAGTCAGCATATGACTGCTGTTTTGATTACCAGAACTTCAATTAGGGTGCAATTATGAGAAATCTGTTACAGGTTATTGCTGAAATGGCAGAACTGTTTAATTACAAGATTAATTCTGAGGGCTCACTGTCCTTTGCTTTAAAGAAAGGAGGTATTGTTAGATTACAGCTCAGTAAAGTATTAATTACAATATTCTATGTCCTTGTCGCTGAGTTTTACCTATTTTCTGTCCAGATATTGATGAATGTCAGTCTTCTCCTTGTGGATATGGTGCCACCTGTATAGATGAAATCAATGGATACCGATGCACTTGTCCCCCTGGAAGAATTGGTCCTAGATGCCAAGAAGGTATTCCCATATCTGCTATCCACCTTTACCCAAAAAACAATAGGGCACAATGTAGCCAGTTTAAAGTTTATGTACAGTAGTCTGATATGTAAGGAACAGTAGCTAATATTTTTAATTTAAATTTGTATAGTACTTGTAACTTGAAGAGATGAAGTGTCTGAGTGTGCTTTTTAATTTTTTTTTTTCCTTAGTGATTGGAATTGGAAAGCCTTGCTGGCTTAAAGGAATGACCTTTCCCCATGGCAGCAGGTGGGAACAGGAGTGCAACAGCTGCCACTGTTTGGATGGACGTATTGACTGCACCAAGGTAGGCATTTTGGCCTGTTTTCTTAAATTCCTTTGGCTGAAACAAACTCATTGTTCTTCCTGTACAAGTTAGTCTTTGTCTCCTCTAAATTTCCTTTGCTTAAAAAAAAAAAAGGTTTCCTGTAAAAGTACTTATGGATTGTCTTTATAATCATCAGTTACTGTCCTGCTCTCTACCTGCTAGAACAGGCTCTCTAGACCACTTGCTGCAGAAAATGAAATATGAGCTGGAATAGAGTAGAGGATAAATAAAACACACTGCTGAAGCTTTGCAAACACAGTTTTAGAACTCCTAATTTTGCAAAATGTGAGTTCTAAGGTGGAGGACATGTAGGAAGAAGTTTTTTCAGTGGGTATTAACTGACTTTTTGTACTGTCCTTCAGTAGCTTTATAAATTGACAGATTTCAACCTTTGTATGTTTATTATGGACTAGATCCTGGTGATTTTGTGACTGAGGAAAAGTAAGACCTAAATGCAGATGGAACATGTGCTGTAAATGCAGCTCACCTATGTGTGGTACTTGGTTTCTTCCATGTGTAATGGCACAATTGCACTTCCTTGCTGACAATTGTTCTTTAAGAAATCTCTGAGTTCCTACACCAATAGCTCTACTGTGCTATGTAGGATCTTAAAGGCTACAGGGAATTGTAGAATATCCTGAGCTGGATGGGACCCACAAGCATCATCCAAGTCCAGCTCCTGGAATGGAGCTGTGTTAGGAAACTTACTGCACCCCAGTAATTTGTGGGTAACAGCAAACTGTTTTCCTTTGGGAGGGTGGTTGGAGTGGCTGTGCTTATCACCAGTGTGCATCTGCTCTTAACATATTCAGCATTCTCTGGCAGGGGTCTCAGTATAAATATTGAAGAAATTAATCTTTGTGGGGATACTTCCCTTTCTAGGTTAAAGCAGCCTAGAGGACTAGATTAAAATAAATGCTTAAACTTCTGTATAACTCAGTTATGTAGGACAAATCCATATCTGTAAGGAGATATGCCCAGTCAGTGGTTTTTTGGTTATCTTTGCACAGTTTTTTACTCTTCTGTCTGCACAAAATGTCCTTATTTTGTGGAAGAGCAGCTCCATCTGCTACTAGGGCTACAGCAGTATCAAAATACAGATATTTTGCAGGCAGCAGTAGATCCTGACCATCCTATGTGAATTGCTTATTTTGATTTGATGCATAAGAGCAACTACCTGTAACCATCCTTTGTTCTTTTTAATTTCTAGGTGTGGTGTGGAAAAAAGCCTTGTCTGTTACACAAACACTGGGATAATTCAAATCACCAGTGTCCCATGGGTCAAGAGTGCCAGGAGAAGTACATGAAATGCTTTCAGCCACCGTGCATGGACTGGGGAGAATGCAGTGCCTCTGAACCTCTGCCTATCAATATCAAGTGTCTGCCTAATTCTGGGTACTTGGACAATGACTGTGCTAGAATTACTTTAATTTTTAATGGAGACAAAGTCCCCCAGGTGAGAATGGAATTCTTAATGAAGTGTGGTAAAATATGTAGGGATCTATTCTATGTCACAGCATGCAAGATTAAGGTTTCTAGTATGACTCCTTGCTATTATAAGCTTGCAAATTTTATTACTAGACTCCTCTGTTGCTTTTAATTGTGCTTAATTGTCTAAAGGGTGAGGCAAAATTAGGGTTTGTTTTATTTTTTATTTTATTTTCTTGAGTCTTGAAGAACTATTTCTATTTCAAGATGGGCTCAGACTATGCTAACATAATCATGCAAGCTCAGTTTTCTACCCTTCAGTCCAAAACCCTGTTCTTCACTTTTCTGCCCTTTTTTGCTGCCCTCTCTGCTGCCTTCACCAGTTCTTAGCAACTGCTAGAACTCTGAAGATCCTTATTTTTGCATGCTATTTTTTAATTGAACTAAAATCACACAGTCTCCCTTCCTTCTAACAGGGCACTACAACAGAAAATATCTGTTTTGAAATCCGATATTTACCAGCTACTAGGACTGTTTCTAGAGACAGAACTCTGATAATATTGTGTGATCCATCTTACTCCACAGAGAATGCAGTGGAAGTTGCTATTGTAAGTATAAGACTTGTGTGTGTGTGTGTATATATATACAAATATGTTTTCTTATTAGATTTTGCTGGGGAAGAAGTTGTTCAAGCTTGTTTCACTTCAGTGCAGGTGGAGCAATCTGTGGCTTAGGCTTAGTCTTGTCTGCAAAGCAATTTTGTGATCTCACAATTTCCTACACTGCCAGAGAGCTGAAACTGCAGGTTTTGTTAATGACAGATGGCTACTACAACCTCATGATAAATTAGTCTAAAGACTAATTCAGCCCAAATTGGTGAACGGGTGCCTACTTGTTCTGTCAGAAATCTGGGGCTATTGACCTTCTCAGTGAGGAGATAGGGTTGCAGGTGGCTGGATTGTTCTTGTGAAGAGGTTTCTTCTGTGCATGTAAAGTGTGACTGCTTCAGGGATATTCTTTACTTACAAGGTACTAGGTGAGAAGTGGAAGAAGGTGCAAGTTGAGTAGATGAAAGTAACTGTTGCCCTAATGAGCTAAAGACTTGCTTTAGATGCATTTACAGCTCAACCACTCGATGCTTGTGTATAGCTTAGTTTTCAAGCAAGAGTTAATTTTCATGGTAAATGCTTATCCAGGCAGAAGCTGGACTGCTGTCTCTACTAGAACTGTAAAGAGCATGCTGAGCCACAATGCAGGGAGCAAAGTGTATGGTATAAATAGAGCAGACTGTTATTAAGCTTCTATCTGGATAATCCACGTCTTGAACTGCTCCAAACTATGACTAAGTTTAGCTCATCAGTTAAGTAACATGGAAGTCTCTGCCTTTCCTTTGAGGTATGCTAAATTAACAAGTAGGTGTGCTACCCACCAAGTCTGACACTGCATCTGCAGTTTGGGTAGAGCCAGCCGTGCTGTTGCTGTGGTAAGCTTTTAGAGAGCTGTTTGTAGCTACTGTCAGGCAAGTTCAACTGAGTGAACTCAATTAAGATGTCAATTTAAGATTTAAAAAGTAAGTTTCCATGGTTAGGTGACTGCAATAACTTCTTGTTTTCCCCTGCCCATTCCATTTAGTCTTTTGTCCCACACCGAGATGAACAAGATAACAGCCTCATTCAGAATGCTGCTAATACAATAGTGAATGCCATCACCAAGCGACAGAACAGCACAGTTATGCTGGCAGTGACTGAAGTCAAAGTCGAGACCATCGTTGTTGGGAATTCATCATCAGGTAAGGTTCCAATGCACACCTCCTCTGCGCTGTGTTTTCTGTTCCCCTGCTGTCAGACTTATCTTTGCTTACACATTGGAGAAAAGGATCCACCAGGTTGTATCTTTGGTTGCTGTTACTAACTGAAGAGAAAGCTGCTTTGAAATCAAGATTCTGTGTTTGTGTGCTAGCTTAAACTTAACCTCATCCCTAACGTGATGTGCCCAGCAGATACTCTTGCCACAGTTTTGGCTCTGGCTTCCAGCTTAGCTCTCCAACCCAAGCACACCTTTCACAAGATCAGGAGTTGTTCTCGGGTGCAGTTCCAATTCTCCTACATTTACCTTAAGCCAACCTCAGCCCTTGATGCTGCTGCACTGAGGCTGTAAGGAAATGAAAATATGAGGAGAGGGAAGGTGTAGTGTGATACCAATCTCTTCTGAAGTGCTCATGTGCTATTTATTTACCTTAACAAGAGTTAAAGATGTCTAGTTTCTTCCAATACTTGGCCATGATAATGTAAAACTTTACTCTCTTTTTCAACATATGTTTCTCACTAGTGCACAGCTGGTTTAAAATGTAGTGTTCATTCTTCTTAAAGAGGATATAGTGTGATTGGAGACCTTTATCTCTGCATGCTGGTTCTCCAAGAGCTGTGCCAAAATAAGCGATGGAAGGTTTTGCATGCCTGTGTTCCTGCCTGGGGCAGGCAGGAGCTGGGCTTGTGGAAGACCGCTGGTAGGCTCAAGTTCAACTAAGCCCCAGAGTGAAAATCTTACAATGGTACAAGGGCTCTCCCAACTTTTTCTTAGACCTCCCCAACATAATCTTCTGGAAGATCTTCCACCCATAGTCCAAACAATTAGCAGATTGCCTGGTTCCACTTCCCTTGCATTTTCCTTCTAGGAAACGCCTTTCATCTGTTAAAGTCTTGGCAAATGTGCTGTTTCCTCAGCTCTCCTGAAGGAGTGTGCCTGCTCTGTGCTTGTCTGGAACAGCAGTTGTGTAGAAGATAAAGAATCGAGCTGGGATTTTGAGATACCTCAGCCTCTGTTTTTTTCTGATTGTGTATTAAATTCTAGGGCTAAAGGGATGCAGATTATTTTGCCTCCCACCTCAATAAGATTTAAAGATTCTCCTAAAATGGTGGAGTAATTTGGGTTCTCTTGCAAAATAGTTTCCAGACTCCTCATTTTAATGTGGGTGCTCAGTATCAACCACTACCCCTAGTTCTTTAAATTGAGTTGTTATGAGGCAAGCTGTAACCTGGACACTCATGTTTTTTGATTTGATTTTATTGCTACCCCTTAATTGGGGTGAGGGGGTGGAAACCTATCAGAAAATGTGATGTAAAGCCCTTTGTGTCGAGAATCTCATTTCTGTGGGATGCTCAGGTGTCTACGTAGAAGCTCATCAGTAGATGCTTCATTCATTGCTTCATTGATTTCCTCTAGCTTTAAGAAAAGGTAGTGTGAATTTGGAATCTGTATGCCAAAAATTCTGCAAAAAGAACCTGTTTACTTAGTAAACTTGGATCCATACTCATATGATGAAATAATGGCTGTGATAGCAGTGAGAATGCAAGCTTTGTATTCCAATCTTGGAGAAGCTGTTATGAAGAGCTCCTTTTTCTTTGAAGTATTTCCCCTATTCGTGATTTAATGTTAGGTTGCTTATGAAAAATCAGGAGAGAATAGCAGTTACTCATGTGAGTGCAATCCTTCCCTGAACTGTTAAAATACAGTTCTGGTATCCCTTGAAGCCATCCATGTTGGCAGTTTACTCACCCTCCTTTACCAAAAGGAAATGTTTGAGAATGTGTCACATTCCCCATAAGAATGTGCTCAGAAGACACTTGAACATTGGAGCAAACAAACGTGGTGTTGAAACATTGGTTGTTTTCGTATAGTCATTTCCAGGTTTTTCTGTAAGCAAATGTCTTAAAACTGCTGAGGGAGTTTGTTTGGATCAGGCCTTAGAGTGGTGGGTTGACAGAACTTGTCTACAGAGCTGTTGAACAATCCCATTACTCTCTAAAAAACCAAAGCACCTCACCTTTTGTTGCCTCTTCATGTGTGAATTTTTGCTTATCAAGAAGAATGGAAGTTATTCTCTCCTAGCTGTACAGCTCTTGAGGAAGCGGGGCAGAAGAAGTCCAAAATTTTCAGGAATATTTTCCTAGAGGAATAATCTATGTCTATGTGGGTGGGAGAACACTATGGTGAGGTTTGGATTGGGAGTGGGGAGGAAAGCAATTAACTCGCCAACTTTTGTTGGTTCATTGAGCAGTGAAGACTCTTCTCTCTAGAGACAATATTCTGGTATTTCATCTGAGGTAGAACAGGAACATGCTGAAGAATGTATCATCAATTTGGTTATGTAGCTCTAACCTGAAAGTTTTTGGAGATCATTGATACAAAAATGTCTGTAGACATTGATGTAAAGGACTGTTCTTTCTGATGCTAAATGCAGGATGTATTTGTGGTGCAAGTGCCAGGACTTCTAGAGCAGCTTAAAGGCACGGTGCTCCATTGCCTGCCTCCTGCTAGGATAAGCTTTTTCTTAGGAGTGATTACTCAGGTTTTTTGGGCCAACTTTGCTTAGATGCTTGAGAAAGATGCTACTTAACAAAACCAGTTTGTCTGTTGGAGGGGGAAAAAAGATGTCAAATGGAGCTTTTCTCCCTCATCATTAATCACATAAAACTAAAGTAGTAAAGAGCACTTTCAGATGGACCTGGTGCATTCAGGCAGTTGTTATTGTAAACACATCTTACTTCCTTTCTCCTAAAAAGGGTTCAGGGGATTGCCTGTAGTTGAGTGTGGACACTTCTCTTGCAAATGTCCAGTGCTATATGTCTTGTTCTGTTAACTCAAAACTTTATTTCTTTCCATTTCCCCTCTAGATTATTTGGTTCCAATTCTTTGTGCGGTATTTAGCATTGTGTGGCTGACTTGTATAATCATCTGCGTGTGGTGGACTCGGAAGAGAAGAAAAGAGAGAGAGAGGAGCCGTCCTCCCAGAGAAGAGGGTGCCAATAACCAGTGGGCACCTTTAAATCCCATAAGAAATCCTATAGACAGATCTTACAGTAACAAAGACATTCGTTACGAATGCAAAAACTTCATATCTCCTCAAAAGAGAACTTGTGATGCAGTAGAGGAATATGTAGAGTATGAGGAAGAGGAGGATGAAGAGGAGGAAAGAGATGAGGAAATGGACAAATTCCTCTCTCACAAACTCACAAAGCCTTTGCCGACAAAGGTGTCTGACACATCAGAGAGCAGTCCAGTAAAGAAATCCCATCAAATAGGCAAAATGGACAACAGATCTGTAAAAAATGTGAATGCATCAAACTTTGAAGGCAGTAGAGACTAACCTGTGTTTGGGATGTAGGCAGACTGCGCCGGCGCTTGCTGGGGAGGGGAAAAATTGACATCTCCACTTTGCATCAAGGACTAAAAATATCTGGAGTCAAATGTTCATAGTTTCTTTATTTTGCGTAAAAAAATAAATAAAAATAATAAATAAAATTTATTTTGTTTCTTTAGCCTTGTATAAATTATTCAATGACTGTCAGATGAAAAAAAAATGAGTAATCTTTGATAGTTGCTATTTTTGTAAAGTTTACTTATAATACACTCGCTGTGTGGCAGAGGAGAGGTTGTATTTTCAATATGTGTAAAGTTTATTACAAAAGACTGTACACTGTTTACAGAATGTATTTCTTTTTATTACTTGCTCTAATTTAATGGTGGCTTTAAAACCTCCTGGTTGAGGAAATTGTGTGAACTTTAAACTGCTTTCTTGACTTTGAATCTCTATTAATGGCAGCTCACTGCACTTGTTACGTTAGTAGCTTCTGTAAGATTTTTTCCAAATTTGCCTTACACACTTTGTAACAGGAACAAAAAAAAATTATAGAGATCTTTCAACTGTGGTTTAAAAGTGGCCTTTTTATTTCTGTTTAATTACTTTAGAATTGCAGTATTGAAGCATGTGACAAGTGCCTTGAGATTAAACTTTTTCTATAGCAACTGTCAAAGACTGCCATATCAATATAGTAAAATTGTGAGAACTTCTAGGTTCCCCAACTGACACAGTTTATTTTCTAATAGTGAAAGTGCTTTTTTGTAAATATGTACATATTAAATGAATCACTCTGTATATTTGATTTAATAAGTTAAATATTTTGGTCTTTTTTTTTTTTTTTACATGTCATTCCTTTTAATTTATGTTGCAGAAAAGGAGGCTCTATGGCAGTTTATAAGACTTTTTTTTTGGTATTATGTCCAGATTAGAAAATGATGTTAATACAATCGATGTTAGGAATCTGTTGGTCATTTGTATTTACATAGGAGCATAACCACTTACGTGTAAATAGATCCAGAAATGCTTGTTTATCCCCATGTTCAGCCCATCTCAAGAACACTAACGGGTGCATCTACTGTACAGTACCAACATAGAGAGGCATTGTTTTTTCTTTTGTGAATATGTTAATTACATGTGGTATTACTTTTTTTTTGCGTTTAAATACAGGCCTAATGAAGGGAACAATATTTTCCTCAGTCTTGTTTCTGTTGTGCTTTTTTCATCTTTCGCTCTAAAGGAAAAAGGCTGGCAAGCTCAGGGGATGGGAGTACCTCAGTAGAAATGGTTAAATGTTGTGGAAGGCTTATGCTTTTTTTTTTTTTCTGGCTTTTATTATTGCTGTTAACTGGGCAGACTATAAGTTTATTTTAATTACTGAAGAGGCATAACACTACATACACCTAGTTACCCTACCAGTGAGAGGAATGGATGTCTGAGAGTGCAAACTCTGGCCCACGAACAATGTAAACATGAATGTTTTGAAACCAGTTATTTTATACAAGAATGCAGGATTTGCTTTGCAGGATCATCTGTTTTAGTACATTTTTTTGACATGTTCTTAAAAAAAAAAACCTTTCAGAAAAGAAACTATTTATTAAAGCATTTTATAATGATGTTTGTTGTAACTTTTTTACTTGTGCTAAATATTCAAAACTTATTTTGATAACCTGGTTAGGAATTAGTTTAGAAAAGGGTACTATCCTTCTCATGTTCCCCAGTATAATCCTGAGTATTTAAACCAAAAACACTTTTTTTCTGCTACTCTTGTAACTTTTTGTACTGTAAATGCTGCTGTCTTCCATAATCTAATAAAATGATTCCCTCATTGTGTGTAAGATACTTCAGATTGTTGTTTGCTTTCTAAGCGCTTGGAGCTCGGATGTGAGCAGGCTAAAGAGAGGAGGAGTGAGAAGTGCTGGTTTAATTCCCGGTGCTTCCCGTAACCCGAGCGCCGGCGCTTCCTGAGCCGCTCGCCAGCCTCGTCCCACGGCCGCGCTGCTGGCAGCCTGCGGAGGAGTTGCTGTCCACGTGTGCCTTACAGACACCTCCAACTCTCCCTGCAAAGCGCCAGGGCTGTGTTTAGCTGCCGGGAGCTGGACTGGATCTGCTGCGTGGGTCCCGTCCAGCTCGGGATGTTCCGTCATGGTGTGTTCCATGCGCCTGGTTTTGCAGTGGTTCTCGCGCTGGCTGCTCAGTGAAGCCTTGTCTGAGCAGAGCTTTCCTTCCTGGGGTGGCTGAGCAGGCAGGGGCCCGAGGAGGTATCCTTTCCTAGTTGAATTGGATTTTGAAGTAATACCTTTCTCTACTCTGCAGCAATTCAGAACTTTTAACGTCATCCTCCAATCTCAGTCGAAAAGGTCTATGCCTGTTTCTGTAACAGTTCCTTTGTAAAGGATATTTTATGTAGTAAAAGATTAATTCCTGTAAGATAATACAGAATATAAAAGTTGAATTTTTCCTAGTAGCTATCAGCCTCTGAGGTAGAATTCTAGATTCTAGCAGAGCTTTTATTCCAGTCATCATACAGCTACTTTTTATTGCTTTTCTTGGAATATTTGCTTGTCTTTATCTTGATGGAAACAACTCTCAGCTAAGTCAGTTCTCAAAATCAAATTGTGTTATAATTCTGATATCTGTCTCAAAAGGAGAAATAATAGGTTTATATATTTGGAATAAGGTCACTGCAGTTCTGTCATGTAGCTGTGAGCTAGCTCATTGCTCCCACAGGTGCTAATTCTGCTTCTTCCTAGTACTGAAGTAGCATATAAAGTAAAGGGGGTACAACAGTGGTCATCACCCACTGTTCTAAACAAAGAGACTGGTCCCATGTCCAGGACTTGTTCCCCTGTGGATTCACAAAACCACCACAGGCAAATGTTCAATTTTGTAGTGCTCTTTCCCTGCCGAAACCAAGAATTATTTGATGCCTCCGTCGTGTGATGGGTGAGTTATGTACACTGAGATACATGAAACAAGATGAATAAGGTCAGGAGGATGAACAAAAACTAAACTTTCTGACTTGCACAAATTAACCTTGATCAATTTAATGCAGATTTTATTTCCATGCTGCTCATAAATTACTTGTGTGTCTCCACATACCTCATCTTATCTTTTTCGGTAGTTTTGTTTCTTCTTGCTTTATTTTTACAGGAGATGTTGAACTCTTATATCACAACTTCTTCCTGACGCATGTGTGCTAAGCATTATGGTGCTGCCAGAATCCTCTCTGGTACAAGAACTACAAAATGAGGCAAACTAATAAATGGGCTCTTGTGATTTTTCTAAGCAATGAGTAGTTCTGGGTTAATTTTTCTTCCCTGATGCTCTTTCCAAGACCTGATGTTAACTTGAAACACCTGCTGAGCTCAAATTATTTTTTTTTGGCAATTTGCTGTTGTCTGGTTTGTTCTCCAGCAGGCCAATGTAATTATTCGTCTTCAGATGAGACTATGCTTGGATGGGAAGTAAACATATCCAGCAAAATAACTCACTCTGCCCATACCTTTTCAAGAGCAAGCCAAGGGTTGAAAGGCATTTCAGTCACTGCCTTGAAAGCTGCAGAAGTCACCAGTTCTAGTGAACTTGCAGTTCTAATTGTAATGAGACTTGGAAAATAGGGATTGGGTTAGAGGTACAATATGTGTGACTGAATTGAACTTCCTCATTGTTCTTGAGTGCTGGTGGGCTGTCCTAGTGCTTTTATATGCACTGGAGAAAAGATGAGCCTGAAGAAGAGTTAAAGCAGTTTGTGAGCTGTCCTGGGCAGTTGGCATCCTTTAGGCAGTCCAGCAGTGACCCTTGGCGGGGTAGGAGTTGTTTTTGCTGTTCCTCCATTCTCAACATGAAAGTAGGTGCTTGTAGCACACTTAGAATACTGCTCTTGCTGTGAAAAAGTTATGTGACTCTCAGACTCACTCTGTTCAGTGCTGCAAAGCAGTCCCTGACTAGCCCTGTGCCCTTATTTCATCACAGGTGGTGGGATAAAGAATGGGCTTATAAAACAGTAAAAGAGCAAAATGCCCCCTTGAGAAGGAGAGATGACTAAATCCTTCCCAAGTTCATCCCTGTTTCTGTATGGATATGTGGAACTTTTTGCTTTTGCTCTGTATAATTATGCTCTGTATATTTTTTCAGTGTGACAGAGACTTAAGTGCAAAAATGTCTCTTCTTCAACCACTTGATTGTAAACATGTGCTTGCAATCAAATGTTTATAGATGAATATCATAGGTAATATTCCTAAGTAGGAAGTTTTTGGTTTTTTTCACGATCATCATTAAGTTGCATGGTTCATTGGGTCACCGTTTCCCTTGCAAAAGCTAGATTGTGTCCATCCAGAAAAGCTGGATGGTTTATATGACTCTCCCTTTTACACTGTATGATTTCTAGAGCAAGAAGACACAGACAATGTGCAGGGCAGTGTACATTACAAATGAGCTGAACAGGGACCCCACCTGTCCTGCTTCAAAGTTCATATACCTGGGGTTTTTTTGCAGACAATCAGCATGATTTTGTAGAAATCCTTCTCAAGGGGTACTTTGGGCTATCTTTATGAAAGGAGTACATAATTAACTACCTTGAGGGACCAATGAGCTAGTCTTTAGAAGCTCAGAAGAAAAGCTCTCTTTAATTTTTTTCTCTGGTAACAAAGCTGCTTCAATTTTTTTTTCTAGATGGGAAAAAAAATCATGGAAAACTTTTGCAATATTTAGGAGATGTTATGGTTTTGCTCATATTAATGTGCTCCATCCATATTACTCTTTATAACCACTGAGACACAAAGAATGAATGTGTGCTTTGCTGAATTCAAGCTAAGATTTCTTGGTTTCCAGTGGTGGATAAGGCAGAAGGATTACTTTGCAGGTATAAATGTGACACCCTGTAAGGATGCAAGACCCTAATTAGGGGAGCACGATGTTTTCTGACCTTTGGGTTCCCAAGAGAGGCTTTCAAATGTTCTGGCAAAAAAAAGAACCACACAGCCAACAAAACGCAAATCCTTCAGCCCAGTTTGGTAGCAAGAGACTTGTTAATTTGTGGGTCTTTCTCAGCTGCTATCCTATCTGTTCTCCCACCCATCTGAAGGAGGCTTGGGTTGGAGGGGACTTCTCCTGTGGCAGATTTGCTGTGCTGATAGGCTGCAAAAGAAGGTTGGGCAGGGAGCTGTGGAGCAGGTTTGGAAACTGCTGGGGCAG
Organism: Vireo altiloquus; assembly: GCA_013396875.1. NCBI lineage: Eukaryota > Metazoa > Chordata > Aves > Passeriformes > Vireonidae > Vireo > Vireo altiloquus. The sequence goes on along the minus strand of VZRF01008129.1, from coordinate 29,437 downwards.
CGGCCTGCAGAAGGCCCTTTGAAGGCTTGGCCATCTGCCTGCAGGCATAACTCTGGGCATAACCCCACCTATTCATTAATGAAGCCCCACCTGTGGGTGGAAGTTGCTCAGCCAACAGCTGTACTGGTGCAGATCAAAGGTCCATCTACTGCAGCATCCTCTGTCCTGCAGTGGCCGATGGAAGATGCTTACAGAAAGTGCAAGACAGCAGCAAATTGCAGCATGAGCCCTTCTCACACCCATCCAGCTCTTTTGGTCAGCAGTTTAGGGCCATATTTGATAGGTACTTCTCCTCTGTAGCATCATATCACCCTTTTTATGCTTTGGGCCTCCACAACATCGTGTGGCAATGAGTTCCACAACTGCACCATGAATTGTGTGGAAAAGCACTTCATTCTGTTTGTTGTGAACCTGCTCCTCGGTGAGGCGATTTGAAAACAACAAGCAGTTGTTCCCTCTCCACCATCTCCACAAAATTTGGGATTTACAGTGCAGACACCACTTTCTCCCTAAATCTTGCAGTTCAGAGTCCCAGGCTCCTGTTTCCACTTGCAGAACAGTTCCAGGCCTCCAGCTGATCTATATGACCTCTGTGCCCTTCTGAATTATTCTCTGTCCTTGTGGAATCAGGTTGACCAAAGTGAACAGCATCTGATGTGTGGGCAGCCCACACAGGCCAGCACTGTTCTATACTTTGTTCATATCCCTTCTTGACTGTCCTTGGTGGGCTGGTTACTTTTTGGCCCATGTTGGCTTCAAGACTGATGAGAAAGAAGAGGTGGTTGTTTCATGCCCTGGGCTCTGCATGCTCCTGGTTCTTGTTAGAGCAAAGGTGTCAGAATCCCACTGTTCTGAGTGCTGGGGTCCCTGGAGAAGCTCACCCTACCATGACTGTCTGCAAGGAGCAGCACTGGGGTGTGGGGGTCCACACTGGCCCTGAGCATTTTGATCCTGTTTACTTGGGGTGGGAAGGAGGGGAGATATGCCAGTGACAAGGATTTGTGCACACCAGGCAGTGGAGGAATGAACCCTGCAGCCTTCCTAGCAGCAAGGGGGCTGAAAAGGATGTGGGCATCAGTGAGCGTGGAAGAAGACTGTTTTGGGGAATGCTACATCAGTAAGATTTAGAGGTGAGGGTTGGGTACATACCACATTGCACTGGTTCAATCAATTCTCTTTGATTTCTCTGCTGCTGAAGAGCTGTGCCACAAGACACAGCTGGCAGAGACTGTCTCAAAAGGGGTGTTTTCACAGCCCTGCACTCCCCAAGCTGGGGTCAGAGGGGCCATGTTAATGCTGCACTACCAACACTTGTGGTTTGCTGCTGGAGAGGCAGAAGGGAGAAGGAGGAAGGGGTGGGTGGCTGGGGGCCATTGTCCCATGCCCAGCCCTGGGCAGACATGTAGCTGCTCAAACTGTGAGGAGAGCAGCCCAGGACACTTCTCCGCACCATTATCTGTCAGAGAGCATCAGCTCTGTTTCATCACTGGGCTGCCTTTTATGAAAAGCTTACCCATGTCTGAGAACTGCTTCAGACAGCTCATTGTCTTAAGTACAGAAGAAATCCTCTGGCAGGGCTTTTCTGGGTCCTGATACCTGCAAGTCCTGGGAAAAGCAGCTCAAAATTAGTTTTGTGTATCTAGGAGTTAAGGTTTCAAATAAAAATGTAGGCTTAGCATCATTTCAAAATAATATGTGATAGCTGTTGGGGAAAGGGGGTTGTGCCTGCCTTTGTACCCTTTTTAGCTGTGGACTCAGGACCTGACCTCTCCATGGATTAGAAGTTCAGGGACAGTTTGTATCTGTTTCTCCTTTTGCCATGTGGCTTATCTAAGTGCTTCCCTCTTTGGTGGTCCCCTCACTGATGTACACGACTGGGCTCCACTCCAAAATCCTCCATGTGTTACTTACAAGGAGGTGCAAAGGGCTGAGATAAAGGGCTATTCAGTGCTGAATCCCCCAGTTAGCCTGGGCAGAAAATGTGCCAGCCAGCCCTTGCCCTGGCCAGGTCTCCCTTCCATGGGGCTAAAACTCCCCTGGGCAGGGTTGGTCCCTCTGCAGGGCACTGCAGGCCCTGCTGCTGCAGCATTTCCTCATCCCCACTTCTCAGAAGAAAATGGAAATGATGAATGCAGCACCTTCTCAACAGGAGGTAAAACTGCTGGAGGTAAACACTCGGGCAAGTAAAAAGGTGAGCATGGATCAGCAGGCTCTCCTCTCTATTTCTCCTCATATTTTTTTTTTTTAATTAAATGATAACCAAAAAAAGAAAAAAAAAAAAAAGAAAAAAATCAATAGTGAAGAGCTCTGCTCTCTCGAGACATTCTTGAAGCATGCTCTGGGAAGTGCAAGGGTGCTGCCTGGGCTCCCTGGGCCACTGGGATGTGCCTGGATGCCACCTTCATCCTGGTGAGGCTCCCTGGCATGGTGGCACAGGGACAGCCCTCATGCACAGTCCCAGGGCCCCATGGACACAGCAGATCCCCAGGGAGGTGTCCTGACAGTCTGCTGACATCGCTTTCAGTGCAGATAAACCAGTGAGGTTATCTCAAGTGCAGCAATATCCTCTAAAAAAGTGAGGAGGAGAACCCACTTTGCATTGTGTGACCCTGGATAAAAACCTGTTAATGGGCAGTGCTGGTGGGAGCAGACACCCAGCACCTTCTACGGGCATCGTGTGGCAGCAGCCAGGGTGTGTGGGACCCACGGCACAGGGCAGTGGAAGGAGCACATGGCCGACATTTTCCAGCCTGGGTGTTTGAATTTTGCTCTATATTTAGTGCCCTGAACGAGTGCTTTGATTCGCAGTGTTTCCAAGCACCTGCTGCTTCCATTGACTCTGGTGGTCTATATGGGTCCCAGCAATCCTCGGGGTTAAGCTGCTCTATCTACATGCCTAAATTTGGGTACTAAAGGTTGGGAGCTGCGGGTGCTATGTTCTGCTGGGGTTTGTGTTTCTCCTGCTGCGGGGCACGGTGCTAAACTAGGGTTTGTGGGCAACGTGTTTTCAAAACAAGGGTGGCTTTGATTTGCCAGTTTATGGTTTGGCTCATCTGAGCAATAATCATTTATCGGAGCAGAGAGAGATTAAAACTTCCAGAAATAAAAGCTGAATATAGGCTGGCTGCTTCTTCCCAGCAGCAGATGCCTGACACGCACACAGTGTGGCTGCTGCAGGACATCCCTCTTGCAGGGGGAGCATTTTCCAAGGCCTGTCCCCTGCACACTCGGTGGAAAGGCTGAGCTCTAATGCTGAATGCGACCACCCCCCTGTCAAAACCTCCAGCTGACTGTGACAGCTCAGTGGGGCACTGCTGCAAGTAGAGCCAGGGCTGGCCTTTTAAGGAGCCCTGGTCTGGGACTGGGCATAAAGACTTTTCCCTTTCATGCTCATTTCCAGGGCAGGTAATTTATGTATCTTGGTAAGCACCGGTAACCATGTCCATGCTTCTGTCCCTTTGTAATATCCTGTTGTTGCTTTCCAGAGAAAAATACCAGCAGACATTCAAGGTTACTTCCTTGGCATGCTCTGTGTGTTTTCAGCCTGATTGTATCTGCTCTGTGTAGACGTTTCCTGACATGCTGTATCTCCCCCGCTCTTGCATCACAGGCTGAGCATTAGCTGTGCATGCTTTGCTGCAGCAGACCTCTCCTTTCTGACCACAGCCCCAGCTGCCTTTCAGAGGCTTGCTTCCAGCCACGTTCCCTCCTTTGCCCAGATTGCTCCTCAGACACTTTATGGTGCTTAGACCACAGATAGACCTTGGATATTGAAGCAGGTCCCTCTCCAGAGCAGGAGATGGTGAGTGAGCATGGCACGGATCAGATGCCCACACAGGTGCTGGAAAGGGCCCCCACCTCTCTTATTTCAAAACAAATGATGTCTCTCAAAGGTGACTTTAAAAAGTGACCCTCATAGCAGGCTGACTGCCCCCAAATATTGTCCTGAGTCTCTGCAGCACCTGGACGAGGAGCAGCCCCAGAATCCTGATGTGTGCCTGGTTCACTGACCTGGCACTCCTCCTTTTGCCCATCCAGACCTTGAGAGGTGTGAATCCAAGTTTGTTGTTCCTCGTTGCTCCAGGATACCTTGACATTCCTTGAGGAGATCAGAGCTCATTCCCATCTCCACTGCCAGGCCTGGGCTGTGGCAGTGTGGTCCAGCCCCAGCACAGAGCCCATATCGAGCGTGATGCTGCAGATGAAAGCTGCTGTTTGTTTACAAGCTTTCCTCAATTAGAACTCATTTGCTGCTCACACACTATATTTAAAAGCTCATGTTTAAATCAGCGCTGGTGATTTAGGAGTGCCTGTTTTGTTTTCTTTCCTAGATACATACGATAATTCCTCCACCTGTTAAAAATCTGTTGCTAATATTTGCTCTCAGGTTCTTTTTTTTTTTTTTTTTTTTTTTGTCCCCTGCCAGGATAGCCAGAGGCCTACAAGTGTTTATTTAACTCTAGCTGTTTACTTCTCATAAATTTCCCTGCCTGAAAATCCATTTGGGATCAGGCAGGAAAAAAGCTCTGCAATTGTGCTGGATTTGCTTAAAATAGGCAGAAATTTTCAATTTGGGCATTTTGGCAGCTCTGGATCTCTCCAGAGGCACTCTCAGTAAGGCTTTCCAACACACAGCCCCAGCGGTATGGAGGGGATGAGTTCATGTCCCAGTGCCACTTTGTACCCCAGTGTCCTGGCCAGTGCAACTGTCCCAGGTGGTGGGGCAGGGCAGGAGCTCTGCCCATGGGATGCTTCCCTGACCACCCTCCATCCTCAGAGACCTGCTCCAAGAGAGCCACTCACCATCCCTCTGGGGTTTATGTTACCTCCTGGCCTTAATTTCTGCAGGTCAGCTAAGCAGGGAAAAATAGGATTTTTAAAACTTTTTCTCAAAGTTATTGTTTTTATAACTTTCCTGTAATTTTTTTCTACTCTGTTCATTCTGCATGAATTTTGTTAATTCATTGCAAATTTATCATCTATTGTCTATGTATGCCTTTGTCAGATCATCAAATCAATCAGATCAGATTTACCCATGGGAAGATGACTTTATTCTTTCAAGAAAAGTTTGGTTCAGATTGCAAAACTCTTGCTACAAAAATTGTGTTGGGTTTGTGTGCACTTGTTTTACTGCACCTTTCCATGAATGAAATGTGTGAGAGCTCCTGAGCCGAATTCCAGTGTAAACTTAGGAATCTCTGGGTAAGCCCAGGATGAGAAGACAAACTTCCTTGCCATGCAGATGAGCTGATCCAGCAAGCTTCCAAGGAACAGGAGCACACCCAAGCTTTGAAACCTATGTCTTTGGGTTTCATCAGTCATTTCTTTCAACTAAACCCTGGCCTGTCAAGTTATTATTTGTAGAATTATCCCTTTTTATATATTTTTATCCACTAACTGAATTTTTATGAAATGGAATGTTTGCAGAGACCAAGATGGATTTTCCAATGGGCTGTGAACTGAGATGCTGACACAAATGTTCCCATGTGTGTATCTGATTGGGACACACGTTTGTTTCCTCCAGACCCCTGGGCCTTCCATGTATTTCATGCTTTAGCCAAGCACTAAATGCCGACCCCCATTTCTACACTTTGGAAATCAGCAGAATCATTCTGGATTCTCTGAAATATGCATGAAAAATTTTCTTTTGTTCCTTTCATGATTTTTAGAACAACTTGAATGTCTTCAGGGATTCAGCCAGGAAACATAATCTTGAATAAGATAGAAACAAGAAAGTCAAGTCCTTGTTGTATCTTCCACGCTATTTCCATCTTCAGTGTATTTCCTCTCTCAAATTGCTTCTCTCCAGAGTCACACTCTGCCAGAGATAACTAGGTGGCAGTGAGTGAAGAAAGGAACAGCATTGTCTACAGCTTTGAACCATGAATAGCCCTTGGAAAAACAGCAGCAGAGAGAGATACAAGTTCAGGTTGATAAAGCAGGTTGCCAAGTGACTGAAGGCTTGATCCCGTTTCACTGAAGTTGGCGGTGAACTCCCACGGACGTCACTTTTATCACTGCTCCCACCCCATCTTGGGTGCCATCCGCCAGCAGCCTGGGCAGAGTGTGGGCAGAGCATGGCTGCAAGGAGATCTGTGGGGATGGGGCTGGATTTGCTGGTGGAGCATCCTTCTGCTGCAGCTGCTGGGGCCGGGGTATCAAGCACTCACATGAAGCCACGTGGGTGAGCTGAGGTTCAGCACTATGCTGATGCTGTGCAGTGCCCTTTGGCTTTGTGCTGCTGGCAGAGTGAGCACAGATGCACACCCATATATACATCATATTTATGTACATCAAGGCCTCAAAGCTGTAAGGAAAAATCCCAGCAACAGCTGCCATTGACCAGTCCCTGCTGATGAAGAGCGAGGCCCTGAGCTCTCCATTGTTATTGCAACTCATCTTTAGTTCTGGCTCCATCAGCCAAAGCCACCCAGCAGTATTGATCCACCCCTCAGATGGCACAACAGGCTGATCCCATGCGAAGGGGTCACCTCCCTGGCCCCATATCAGGACCACAACTGTGCCTTCACCAGGTGGTGGAAGAAAATGAAGCAATTAGAGGCCATTTCAACAGCTCCCCACTTCCCTGCTACCCTTTTCTGCCCGGGTGCATGATGTGAAACACTGGGCAGCCCTGCAGCACAGCCACTCACTGCTGTCACTGAGATCAGTCCTCAAAACCCCGCAGTGTCAGCCAGCAAAGAGAAACCACTTTATTTTGGTGCCTCCAAGGGGGCTAGATGAATAGCTGAACTGCAGCAGCCTAATGGATTTTGGAGGGGGGCGGGAAGCAGGACGGGACATGCAACAATTTGCAGGGAGGCGTGTGGGGAAATGTTGTTGCAGCAATGAGGAGAGGGAGATGGAGTAACAATGGCTCCAGTTTACATTGTGCTGTGCCGGCACTGTGATCTGCTGCCAAGATCAACCCTGGAGAGAGGAACTTGAAAATAACACGAATAGTGTGGCAAGAGAGATACCCTACAGCATATCCTGCTCCCTTGGACTTTGCCTTTGAGTCAGGAGTGAAATATTGGAGCTATTGTGGTGAAGTGAGACTTAAAATAGAAGAGAAAATTGCCACTTTTTTCTTTCTTTTTTTCCTCCAAGGGGACTTTAATTGTTTTTAAGTTGTGCTACTTCTAGTTTGAGTCAAGGAGGAAAACACTTCGAGGCATTGAAAGGGCTAGAAACCATGTCACTCATCAGCTGCAGTGTGAGGGCTGCCTCTTATCTCCATCGCCATAGCGATGCTGCTTCTCTGGTTACTCTCCCCGATGGGTTTCACGCTGCTCCTGCAGTACCCTCCACGCTTGAGATCCTTTCAGAAGAGGCCTGGTTAATAGCATGAGCCTTACAAAAACCTAATGCTGAAACTCAGATGGGTTAGCAGCATTTCTGGCTGCACGTGTGTTACCTGCAGGGAACAGAGAGAGGGCTGGTACCTGAGATTCCTGCACAGGAGGTGAAGCTGAATTCCAGATAAAAGCTGGAAATTCTCTTCTGTCTTGCAAGAACAACAGTCTGGAACCAAAGTGGTTCTTTGGTTCAAACTCTGAATTACAAAGTTTATATTTCTTGCAGGGTTTTATCTCATTTGGATTTGTTTTTTTTTGTTTTGGTTTTTTTTTTGTTATTGCAGGGATCAGTGGTCTGGTAAAGCTGAGGGTCTTAAATCCCTTAAATCTCTGGTTTGTCTAAGAACTGCATTTACATGAATGTGAGATGAAGCAGAAAAACATCAGATTTTGTCCCAGCCATGTGGATGCTATTTATCTACTGTCTTCAGAAACAGCACTCCCTTCTGTGTTAGGCCTCTGTCTGGGTGCTTCAGGATGCTGCCAACACTGGACCTCTTGCAGGTGCCTTTCTGAGAGCACAGAACCCTCCCTGTCTCCCTCTGAGCTTCCTTGGGAGTGGCAAGGCTAGTCAGGGATGCCACCACCACCACTACAACCAGGCAGCTGCAGACAGCTTCCAGCCACGCTCCCAGGGATTTTCCTCCCATCCCAGACTTGCTGCCACACTTTGATGAGTGATTGCTACCACTTGGGGACAGGGCTGCTCCCCTACAAGGAGAGAGCTGCACTGGTTTGTATAAATATAGCACGTGACATTTATGTCTGAGTTTACCATTTTCGGCCCTTTCCCACTGGTAAACTGTGAGAACCAGCAGGGTTGTAGTGTTTATGGCCAGAAGGAATTTCTAAATCTGGATTTACACAGATCACTGAGGTCAGTCACTTGAACCCAGTAGCTTGTTTCACTGAAGCCCATGTTGCTCTGAAGACACTGGGAGATGGGGCACTTCTTTGTCCTAAAAACTTGTCACCATCTCTGTTCACTCGTGTGCTTTCCTTCTGGTTCAAAAATTCTTGTCCTTCTATGTCTTGGTAAAGTTGCACACCTCAGAAGAATTGAATATTTTCACCTCTTCAAAGCATGTGTGTCAGGCTGTCTCTCAGTCCTCTTTACTAAAATTAAGGAGGCTCTAAGCCTCTAAAGTCTGCCCTCCTCCCCTACCTCTTACATCCATGATGGATAGCATACATCCCTGGCAATCAGCATCAGAAACCTGGTCTCCCACAAATTATTTCCAAAACTCAGGATGTTTCATTCTTTTGTCAGGCTCTGGAAAGGGCCTGTGACCAAACTTTGGGATAAGGCCCTGTGGCTGAGATCCTATGGGCAGCAGGTGCTGGGCAAGCATCTCCATGGGAGGTGTCCACCCTGAACAAGGAGCTGATGGTTTCTGTGGGACAGAGCCCAAGCGCACGGTTCCTCCAGGCACTCAGAGGAACCACCATGCTACGGCTCATTTCTGCAGCAGATTCAATCAGCAAAAGGAAATGAATAAAGGACAAACAACAGGCTTCAAAAGATGGAAAGAAAAGATAGTGTTTTATATATGTGGAACCTGACAAAATACCCATGTGCTGTTCAGAGATGGCATGACTTGATAAATGTGATGAAAATACAACATGGGGGCAGAGAAATAACTCAGGGCCCAGTACTGCACTGGGTATGGGTGTTGGCATCTCAGACCTTATCCCAGACCAGCCAGGACAGGTTTGATGACAGTGCTGTGAGGAGCAATCCGTGGTGCTTTGACTCCATGCTCAGAAAAGGGGTATTGGCTCAACCCTGAACGTGGAGCAGGCTCTAAGCATTAGTGTAGGGGCTTTTCTAATGAAATTAAAAAGGAAAAGGAGAAAAACACCAACAGCACCCAAATGCTGGGAGAGCAAACAATGTCTCATCATCGAGAATCTGGACTATTTGTGCATGGTCATGTCAGTGCTTTTAGGGTCTAAATCTCTGAGAGAGGGTTGGAATGAGGAAGTTCACGATGTAGGACTTGACATTCAGAGCTGCTCACTGGAGAAAGAGGTCTCCTTTCCACATGATTTTTAGCTCAGCATCGAAAGGAAGTCCCCCATGCACCCTTAATTCTGTGTTCCACTTGGTGGGCAGAGTGGGCAGACACATTCCTGCTTCCCTCCATCCCAAGGCAAAGCCCAAGAGCTGCACTCACCTCACTGTGCCTTTGGTTTTGCCCCAGGTGTAGAAGAGCCAGGAGCACTGGTGGTTTGTACCAGGGACAGGGAGAAAAGCCCCCTTGCTCTCTGGCCAGCTAATGCCTGGCCTGGTATCTACTAGGACAGAAAAATTAGCATCTCAGTTCATTTCCCATTTCGATTCCCTGGACGCAATTATTGATCCTCAACAAATTGTTCTTCCTGCTACAGAAAGTCCTGTCTCAATGCAGGTCCTTTGTGAAGTTTTCTTCAGTTCAAGCTTATCCTACATCCTGCATTTCTCATCATAATGCATCTGAAATTCTGACAATAACAACAACAACAATAAGAAAAGAAATGCCCCAACAAAATTCTCCACCCTCAGCTTGCCAGGAAAAACCCAAGGCTGTAGTCGATAACTCCAAGGAATTCTCAGGGACCTTGCTCATGTTCACCAAACAAATTCCTTCCTGGGAATTATTAGCTTGGTTGGAAGTGTTTTATTGCCCTCAGTGCAGTGTTGGGTCTCAGGTGACAATTTAAGAATCCTCTGCCCACAGCTGGCTAACACAAGCGAGGAACATTTCACCATTTCATCCACCAAGCCACACAATAATGTCACTGAAAGGGGGCATTGTGTGGGGTCTGTTGGGTTATCAAATCATTCCACCTTTAAAATATGAAGTCTTTGCACAGGAATACTCACACTTATCTTGCTGTGAATCCTTTGGTCTTCAGAAGAAGGAACATTTAATATTTATTGCTTTAAATCCGATCAGGAGGACAAGACAACTTCACTTGCAAAGCTGTTTGGATGCCACAAAGCAGCCCATGGCTTAAAAGCATGACAAACAGGTCTTCCTTATGGGTGATAAATAGCAAAAATATACCCATCTCAAGAAAAGGAGAGAGGTGATTCAGTAAATGCTTCAGCAATGGTCTGGGTGGCATTAATCAGCTCTCATGTCATAGATGTTGTGTGCAGTCCTCAAAAAACAAGCTCATGGCAGCTCTGCACCTCTGAGTCAAACACAGCTTTGAAACCTCCAGGTGCCAAGTTTCCCAAGCGACCTCAAAGTGGTTTCTTAAATGGGGAGTCAAGTACAGAGGATCTGGAGCCCAAACATCTGCAATGGGATTGGGACACCATCCAGCTGTTGAGGAAGGGCTAAAGGGCTCTTTGCACAGAAAAGCACAGGAGAGGAACATGTGTTAAAAACTTACCAGATAAGGGCAGCTTTTAGTGCAGCTTCTTTCTTCTGCCTTCCCCATTTTCCCCAGGAGCTGGGTTTTTGATGGAGAGTGAATGAGAGCTTCTGAGAGCACCTGCTTGGCTTCTGCCCATACACAGAAACGTTCCCAGGCTTGCTCCCTAGGCCTGGGCTCAGGTTTGGATCTGCAGGTTGCTGTCAGGGAGGGATGTCCAGCCTGCCTTGGCCTCAGAGCATGCCCAGCATTCCAGCTCAGCGCTGCTAATGTGGATCAGCCCTGGGGATGGGCTTTGCTTTCCACCAACATTGTGGTGTGCAGACACCATATTCATGGAAAGCCCTCAAATTTTGGTAGTGCAGATGAGAGAACCTCTCTGGCAAGTGTTCCACGGCCCAGGGATTTGGATCCCCTCTAATTTGATCTCCCCTGAGTGCCTGCATTGGTTCTTCAGCTCTTATCCTCTCTGCAGAGTCTCCTTCCTTCCAGTTTGTGCTGGACAGCTTGCAGTGGGGCTTCCCAATGCCAATCTGACATTTCTGGGAGTGCAGCCACTCCAGGAGCAGCTGAAGAAAAGCACCTCTGAATATTCTGCTTTTCAACATTTTTTTCTCCCTATGGTGTTGTGCCATGAAAACTGATATCCTCTGGGTCACTCTCCAGCCACCTCCTGCTTCCATTTCAGCCTGCACCTCCCCAGGGACTGCAGCCAGGTTGTCTCCTGTCAAAGATCACCAAGCAGTAGGGTTAATACAGCCACAGATCTGCAGCACAGTCCTCCTGAGCCAGAGCACAGAGCACAGAGCACAGAGCACAGAGCACAGAGCACAGAGCACAGAGCACAGAGCATAGAGCACAAACAGCCTGGGGCACTGTTTGGAGAGAACTTGGAGAAGGTCTGCCTGCAGCACACCCCTCACCAGGGGATGCTCACAGGGTCTCTGCGCCCTGCTGCCTTCCACTTTTCCCACACATGTTCCCCAAGGAATTCTCTCTGCAATCACATTGAGGATAAGTCACGTGGATGCTGATATGTTTGCAGCGGGACTGTGTGCAAAAAAAACCTGTGGTTTTTCAGTTTAAGAATGTCCATGATTGGGGGTGGTTGATATTAGCTTTTTCTCTCAGGCTTTCCCATTACCCTCTGCCCGTAAGTGGCTTTCTGACAGCTCTGCCTCTCCTTGTTCCTCTGCTTGGCAGCAGTGCTGGAAATGACACATTTCACAGGTCTGTGGGAGAAATTAGTAAAACTACATAGGATGAGAATTTCCCTTGGTGATGGTGTGGAGGGAGGAGAATTTACATGATTTTGAAGCTTATCTGAGTTTGAAATATTTGTACTAAAACGTGATAAAAAAAGAAGCTTGAAATCTCCTTGGAAAGGTACAAGTGGGACTTCAGGTGTCAGAAGAACATTTTCTGTCAATACAATCAATGCTCCTTATTCCAGGCTCACTGTTTTCCAAAGTACACTGCTGTTTGTAATAGAATATGCATTAAAAATTAATGAAAAGATGTTTCAAAAAAAAAAAAAGAAAAAAAACCAAAAAGGCTCTTAGAAAAGGCTGAGAGAATATCTTGACCTTGGCAAGAAAGTGCCAGTGCAACTTCCTGCAAAGTCATTTTTGGTTGAAAGCTACATGTTCCCACAGAAAGTTTGGACATTTGAATTTATTTAAGGAATGACATTTTCTTTTCTTTTCTTTTCTTTTCTTTTCTTTTCTTTTCTTTTCTTTTCTTTTCTTTTCTTTTCTTTTCTTTTCTTTTCTTTTCTTTTCCTTTTCCTTTCCTTTTCTTTTCCTTTTCCTTTCCTTTTCTTTTTTTTTTTTTTTTTTTTTTTTTAATGCTACTGACAGAATAGGACTCAACCTGATTATTTGCAGGCAGCTGTCTAAATAAGCTATGACAAAAATGTCTTCTTGTGACAATGAAGAACGAGCCAAAGTGATTTTGGTCACTGAAATGCATGTACTTAATATCACACATTTTTCCCTCTACGCTTTTTCCAGTGTACTTCCCAAAGCTGCTGGGCAGCACATGCCCCGGCTCAGGAATTTCATCCCAGGGTTTTTTCTCTCAATCTTGGGCCCACCTGAGCATCCTGCTGCCATTTTGTCCCTTTCTCATTCTCTCGTCTGCCCCAATGTGAATTGATTGCTTCTTCCCCCTCTTTTGTCAGGCTGATAACCTTTTCAGGATCCCAGCCATTAGTTCACAAAGCATGTATTGGTGCCCACAGGCAAACTTTAAGTCCCTAAATCCTCTCTTGGATGCCTCAGTGGTGCATTGAATCTGGTTCAATAGCCTCTTAAGAAACAGACCCTCCATAAAGAGCCAGGGGACAGTCACATCCCTTTCTTTCCGCTGCAGTTTGCCCTCCAGGATGAATAGGAGCATCCCAGCTTGCAGCTGATTATTTTTTTAACACTTGGAGACATCTGCCTGGGAAAGTAACTGCCTCCCTGGGATCCGCACATGTTTGTGTACCAGACTTAAGTCAGTGGAGGGCAATTCTCCAGAAAAGATCCTGGGCATGTGTGTGAGAGCAAGAAATTACAGGGAGGCCCTGATGGAGAGAGGAGAGAGGCCCATAAATGACCTTTTCAGAGGAGGAGGGGAGGGGAGGGCAATGAAGATGAGGAGTGGAAGCCAGAGCAACCACAGCGCCCATTCTCCTTCTGCAGAGAGGAAAGGCAAACGAAGGTGTGAGTGTGGGGAAATCCTGCATTCATTCCCAACGACAGGGCAGATCCAGTGCCTGAGCGACCCAAGCCTTAAAATTCTCTCCCCATCCTGGTCCAAACAGCTAGCCCCTTGCTCACCACATCCCCCTGCGGCCTGGCCATGATGGCAGGGCCTGGCGGTGCCTATCCCTGCCCACACGGCTCGTGCTCACACACAACACCACAAGAGAACCTTGTAAAGCTGGGAGCAGGGACAGTGTTTGGCCCTCCAACCCCTGACCCTCCAACAATTTAGTTAATGATTGTGGTTATCAGATACACTGGCTCAGCAGTGCATCCATCACCGGCCTGACAGCGATTCAATCGCACAAGGGGAGGGGATGTGCAAACACATTCAGCCTCGGCCTGGCCAACCCCCAGCGTGCCTCTGCCTCTAAATCCAAGAACAAACAGAGAGTTTCCAGCAGGGGAAGAGCTGCTGTGATTTATTGTAAAATAACAGACAAGATGGACCTGTGGATACTGGCAATGCCTCAGATGCAGGACCAGTCCATGGGATGCTGCTTTGCTGTTGATGCTCCTTGCAGTGCACTGAGAGGAAAGCAAGCAAGCAGTGGTGCTTCCCTTCCTGTGACAGTCTTTGCCCATCTCTCTGCAATATTTTACATGCTTTACTGGGTTCAATCCTGCAGCCCAAACCTGAAGCCAGCAGCTTACTCCTTGCATCTGTACTGTTTCAATGTCCCATCTCTGCACTAAAGACTCCTGCCCCATTTGTTTCCAGTCCCTGCCCAGGACACCATGACCCCCTTCTCCCCATCCTGACAGTTCTTCCAGCCCTTTTCAATAGATTATTCTGCAATAAATCACAGCAGTCCTCACATGATGGAAAATTCTCTTTGCTCTTGGATTTAGGGGAGGTCCATAAAGATGCTGTCAGCCACAGCAGCCCCAGGGGTGCCAAAGGCAGGAAGACACAATTGGTGCTATGACAGCAACAGCCCAGGGTCAGTTTGCCCACCCTTGGACCCAGCCCAAAGCTTGCAACTGCTTGTCCCTGTATATTTCAATATCATGGTATTTTCATGGTGAGCAAGGTCTGGAACAAAACCCTGAAATACGTCTGCTGAGCTCAACAGTATTTTTTCTAAGAGGCTTGGAAAAATCTGGAAATACTTCCTCTGAAGAGGCAGTGCAGAAACAAGCCTGTACCCAGAGTTTCTGAGGACCAACCTCTCCTTCTGCTCAAATGCCATCAGAAATTCCCACTCCTGTTTCATTTTCTTGCCTCATCATGTCACGCATGCATGGAGTTGGCAGCAGTGGGGCACTGGGCATATCTCAGAGTGGAAGTTTTCATCTTTACAACCCCTCCATATGGAAAAGGACATGTCCAAACCACCACCAAACCCTGGCTGCCCAGGAGCACCAGGAGACAATTGACCACCAAGCAGGGCATGCATTAACCAGCCTGGAGTGCATCTGTTTTGAGTAGCTATTATTGCAAATATGGCCAGGGTTAATTAGCTGCTCCTCATTGCCACTGCCTGAAACAGGCCACTCTCTGTGCCAGGGGCTGCAGTACAGAGCAGATATGGCACTGGCCTTCACTCCTAATCAGAAACTGGGCAGGCAGCACCAAGCAGGATTTGGAGTGGTGGAAAACACCGTGGTGAAGTTCGTATCTTATTTTGGATCCCTCAAGCAGTCCAAAACTGTGGCTCAGCTTTCTTCAAGCTCACTCCTAAGCAGATGACATGAGCACAGGAAGGCTGGCTGTAGGATAAGGCAACACAGGCAGATCCTGGCCGATGGGTGCTCTCTAAAGTGCCCAATGCCAAGGTACTTGATGATCCCTGGACAGGCTCGTGGGTAGCCAAAATCCACTTCCCTGGGGTTTACAACATGACCAGGTCCAGTTTTGTATGCAGTGCTGCTTGAAGGGAGGAGCTAGCCCCAGGTTTGCAGCAGCAATGAATGCACAGGTTTTCCCCTGCACTTCTCCCTTCTCTCCATGTTTTTATGGGATCCTCAAGGAAGCAGAACACAGCTGTCAGCACAAGGAGGACAGCCTGATCCATTTCTCGGTGGTGGTGCTGTGCCGGAGCCCCTGGTCCCACGCTGGCAAGATCCTGGAGGATCCGCTGTGTTAGGGAAGCTACACAGCAGCACTGCGTGATAAGAGCAGATAAGAGAGTTCCTGCTTTGATTATGGCATGACCAAACAAGTTTCCTGATCCCGTACCTACGCCAGCCGCTCCTTGAGACAATACTGTTATCCCAGGCGGGAATGCACAGGCAAGCAGGAGCAAACCAGAGCCTGAAGCCCTGATGCCCTGTGGCAAATAAACGTCACTCTGTACCCTTGTCCCGGGCAGGGTGCAGACTCAGGGACTCAGGCAGGGAGATTTCCAGTGGAAATGTCCTGGCAGAGCATCAGGCTTGGAAGAGACAGGGAGAGGGGAGCTACAGTGAAAAGAGAACAGGATGTGAACCAATGCGGAAAGTATGACAAAAAGCAACTAAGATTACAGAGCAACAGTTTTTCTTTGCCTTGCAGCAGTTTGCAGCTGGGTGCCACAGAGGAGCTGAGGCTCACAGCAATGCAAATGTTCTTCACTCCCTCAGATCTCCCCAGCTCCGTCAGGGATGTCATGACTGCCCCGTTGGGATGGTCCAGCACACCCTGACTAGCTCCGAACCACTATGGCCTGACCTCCCTGTCCAGAAGAAACAGACATGGAGAAGCTCTCTGCAGCTTTGCATGAGTGCTGTGGGCTTTGTTGGTTTGGCTTCCAGGGAAAAAAGCCTGTCAGGCAAACTGGATCAAGCCCTGTTGCTGCAGTCCCTGCTATCTCAGGACAAGCAAGGCTGGGGAACCCTCAGCGATGTTTTCCCATGGAACTGTCCATTTGCATGGGCACTGAGCTGGGAAAATGCTCTTACTCAGCATTAGACACATTGTTATCAGGCTGGTATTGGTATTTTAGGGTAAACCACAGGCTGACCTGCGGAGAAAGACTTTGGTGCATTGGGACCTCATTCACAGGGTTTCACCTGCCTGATTTCGCTTGAGTAATTGAGGAAAATCATCACTCTCCTTTTAAGTGATCACAGGGGTTTCTGGTACTTCATAGCGTGCTTAGCTCCAGTCCCAGCAGCAGACCAAAGCAGAGAGCTCCAGACCTGCTCAGGACTGTGCCTCTATGATCTTTTCCATACAGTTACTTGAAGGAAACACACCTGATTTTAGAAGCTGACCTGTTGCGCCACTGTAGTGTATTCAAGCCCTAATGTAAGGACATAGACACTTACCATGGGATCCTTATTGTGTTCAAATGTCAGTGAAACCATTGGGGCTGTGCCAGTAGGAAACTTGGAGCACAAGTCTGATAAGGAGCAGCTGAGGAATCTGAGGTTGTTCAGCCTGAAGAAAAGAAGGCTGAAGGGAGACCTTATTGCTCTCTACAACTACCTGAAAGGTTATAAGTTGGGAGGGGTCTCCTCTCCGATTTCACAAGTGATAGGATGAGAGGACATGGCCTCAAGTTGCATAGGGGAGGTTTAGACTGAGTATTAGGGAAAATCTCTTCACTTAAAGAGTAATCAAGCACTGGAACAGGCTGCCCAGCAAAGTGATGGAGCCACCATCCCAGAAGGAATTTAAAAGACATGCAGATGTGGCAGCTGGGGATATTTTAGTGGTGGGCTTGTCAGAGCTGGATTAATGGTTGGACTTGATGATCTTAAAAGTTTTTCCCAACTTTAGTGATTCTACAACTTTATGAAACCAATACAAATGCAGCCCAAGCATAACCCATGCCCACGTAACTCGGTGTACAGCTGAAAGTGGTTTTTGAACCTCCTGTTTTTGCAGGTTCCATGTGTCTGTGCTGATTTAATTTGGGTGCCCAACCTGCAGCCTGCACTAACAGCACCACTTCATGCCAGGGTGTGCATCCAGCACGTGCAGCCAGCACAAAGGAGCACATCAGGGCCCGTTAGACCACGGTATTTAGCAAAGCCCACAAGAAAGAGCTTTCCAGCTATCTCAGAGGGTTCATTTGCATCAGGAGAGCTTTGCTCCACTGAACTCTTCCTGGCCTGCCTGAACAGTGCCACCCCAATGGTTCCCCAGGAATGTTGTAATATGGAACACTGGGTAAAACTCTGCAAATCAAAAAGGTGACCAGAAAAAACACTCTGAAGTTATTTTTTTCCCCGTTAAGAGCTAATTTGCATAAATACAGAGGGATCACCAGAGGGTTCTGCTGTTCTTCAAGCCAGATTCTGCAAGGGACTCCTGAGGCAGAGGCAATCTCTTCCCCTCAGAAGCAGTGAAAGTGCTCTGGTAAAAACCTCAGCTGTCCTGAGGTGAAATGGTTGAACACAGGCTTTTTCATGAATCCTCATGGGTTGCTTAGTCCTGTGAACACCTGCCGGGTGAGCTACCTCCTTTCATCCTGAGAGCTGGGTCAACAACTTAAGTAGACCTTTTCCTGGTGTTTTGTCTCTTGGGAATTGCACCTTGGCAAAGGGGTGGGAGGTCAGAAGAGAAGAAAATCGTGTGTGTCATTTGGCCAGCTCAGACCCAGGAGATGAGGAGGTGTGAGAAAATAAAACACATTAAGGATAGACTCAGATGGTGATAATGATTTCTACTTTACTGAGGAACCACCTACCGAGTCTCCTGATCCCTACCACTGCACAGCAGATAGTCAACTCTAGTGTCAGAAGCTTAGCAATGGTAATTTATCATGTTTGAAGGTGCAATAGGTCTCTCTAGATGTAATTAAGTGCTCTTTCAAAGGAAGGGACTATTGCTAAGCCTTGCAGGCATGTTTACTTGACCACAGAGGGCCCTCATCAGAACATCCAGTACTAATAAATTAGCACTAATAATGACAACCAACAATTTCTTCTCCACATGAATTACAATTAGACATTCTTACTTGGCTGGAGAGTACAATTCTCCACAAGGAAAATTTTTCCCTCATACAAGACAAGAAATAATAGCAAAAACTACAGGTTGTTCTTTCCTAGCTTCATTTTTATTTATTTCACTCTCTGTTTTCCACCTCTAATTTGTTTCAAATTATTTCCAGCATTATTAGATTGGTATGAATGATCATCTACCACTTTTCTCTTTCGCCAGCCCCATCTGCCTTTAGATTCCCCACATTTTTCAAGTCAGCCTGAAGGTGATATTTGATCTCTCAAACCAACCATCACAACAGAGTTTGCCAATCTTTATTTCATCACCAAACACATCTTCAGCACAGCATTTGACATCTGAGCGATGTGTTCCTCTCACCTCAAGTTCACCTTTGCAAAGTGTTCCATAAAGATCATAAGAGGCTGAAGCAGTTTGGAGGAAGGCTACTTATCTCCATGCAGTCCAGTGGGCTGGAGGAGGCTATTCACCAGTAGTAGTGATACTGTGACAGAGCCTCCAAAAGCAGTGCCTCAGGAGGCCTGTGAACTAAAGGAACAGCAGCAGATCTTACCTCTGTTGGAGGTGAAATGTGTTAAGAGGCACTAGTGTGAGGGTGTTTTGACCAGATCCCAAAACGGGTGAAATGACACAAGAAGGAGGCACTAGAAAGGCCTGAAACTGCAGGAGAAAGTCATGGCAATCTAAGCAGCCTCTGACAGGCAGCACTGATTCCCTGAGCTGATGTGGAGAGATGGGGAAGTGTTATGTTATCTGGGCTTAAACCACTTCCCCAGCTCCCCCGTGACTCATTTTTTGAAGTACACAGCCCAGAGCTCAGCAGTGGCTGCTGCCACATCCCTCTGGCTGGATGGCTGGACTGCTCCTGAGGGAGCACAGAGGACTGGTACCACCCAGGGAAAGCACATCAACACCGAGCATGGCAGCCAGCACCTGGTCCAACCTCACTGTCGCTGATAAAAAAATTCCTTCTGAACAAGACTTGCCTCCCTGTATCTACAAGACAATCTCCAGGCAAGTCAGGCTAGCTCTGGGACACTGCTCCATCTCTCATCTGTCCCCCAAGGGATGGAGACACAAATGTCTCTCCCTGTGACAATGTTGTCTTCTGCTGTGCTGCAGAGTCCACATCTCAGGTGTGCTCTGAGATGTAAACCTGCTCTCAGGTTTTGTGGATGCTCATTCTAGGCCTTTCCTAGTAAACCTCCTCTTTTATTTCTATCTTCCTCACCACCCCAAACTGTTACATGGCCAAAAAAGTGCTTAATCAAGGAAACTGAAGCAGAGCCAGCACTGGGCCTGTTGCTTGTTTTACCCCTCACACTATTTTGATGTATTGCAGAGAGCTCAGCTCTGAGGGCAGACTGCGGTTTATGAGCTCCCAACATCCCCAGCCACAGCCAATATTCCAGCCAGTGTTACACCTCTCTTCTCTGATGATTATGCTTCATCCTGCTAAGTACCTGCCTATCTAACACTTCCCTGATTAACAAAGCTCTGCAGCTACTTCCTGCCATTATTCCCACTTTACTGCACTGAAACCTGCTGGCAACTTGTCACCGATTTCAGCCAGGCAGATAGGTCTGACCCTCAGAAATTGGGGGATTGCAATTAGGAAGGTTTGTTGCCTACAAAACAGACCTGAATGTCACCCACATTCTTCTTGGAGTTTTCTTTTGGCTCGCAGGCCAAGTCCTGGAGCCTGTCATGCACATCAGTGCCCTTCTTCGCACCGGACAGGGAGCGCTGGAATCTCATTCATGCATCTGCTCTTGCATCGCTGCTGCCAATCCAGCCTGGGCTTTAGGAGAGAAGAACATGATCACTTCGCGGGGAGCTGCTGGAGTCACTGCACAAGCGGAGGAGACCATCTAATCCTTGCATTCCTTCAGGAAAGAAAGCTCCCAGTGAGCTAAACATAAATGGCCAACGGTGTGTGTGTTATTTTTAAGTCTAAAAGCCTGAAGGGAAGGTTTAAAGGAGAGTCTCATGGCAAATTTTTCATGAGCTGTCTTAAGTCCCCCTGTCTCTTGCCTGGATTGCGTCAGCCAGCAGTGACATATTTTGGTGCAGGATCTGTCTCTGTCCATGTTCTCAAGGCACTTTAAACCTGGCTGGAGCAGGCAAACTGAGACATGGAGCAAATGCTGCCTTCCATCTACATATCTTGTCATCCAGGATTGACAGAGACCGCAAAGTGGCCTCATAAAGGGATAAAGTCAAATGATATGGCTGCCTGATGTTCCACGTTATACCCGGCCTCTCCTCCCTGGAGCAGAGGTGAGGGTCACCGTGCTCGTGGTGATGTCCCTGACAGCAGCCAGCTGACCCTCTCCAGCCAGAGACACTGAAACAGCCCTGCTGTGCCACACCATGTCCTCCCTGCCACCCTGAGAGCTGACTGGGACCTGATGATGTGAAAGTTCAGCACTCCTTCCCCTCGCAGCTTTGCTGGCCATGGAACACCAGGGCTACACTGGTGTCCACAACATCACTGCTCCTGCTCATGCATGCTCAGCTCCCATAGCACCAGAGCATTGTGCATATCCTGGCCAAGGCAAAAATCAATGAATTCACAATAGGGATGTGTCTAAGTCCCACATTTAACAGCTTGGTTGTTGTCTGGGGCAGCACTGGGTGGTAAAATGTGGATTGCAACTGCAACTGCACCCAGCCTAGGCAACAACCTGCTGTCCTTGTGCTCACTCAACCATAACTGGCCATCCTGGGTAGGCACTGGCACTGCATGGCATTGAGTAATGGGTTCCTGTTCAACCCTTTCTCCACTGAAAGCAGCTGCAGAACAAGTGGAATGGTCCCCAAAACTCCACACTCTACTGGGCTGGTGTTTCCATATCCCAGCAATCATTTCTGACAGCAACATTATTCTCGTGAGACTGCTTCAGCCAGCTGACATAACCATAAAGTATAACCAGCTTTGGCTTTTGCAATGTTTCCTGCTCTAAAATGAAGATGAATATTTCTGTTACTGTGCAGATGACTCTTGCTGAAACAAGCAGCTATTCAAACTGGGATGAAATCTGGAAGGTAGCTGGGATTTTGGTTTTTTGGAAGGAAAGATGACTTCTGAGGACAAAGAAGCCCAGGTTTTTCCCCATATATAAAGGTCTGGGGCTGAAGTCAGAAACCGTTAGGCCCCAATGTCAATGAATGCAAGAGGTGATGAGAGGCAGCCTCAGGGCTGGAAGATGAGTGTGGTTTCAGCCCATCTTTCAGGATGGCCTAACCTGTGCACGCTCAAGCATGGGCTGACACTTCATCTGGAAACTCCAATATCCCTGGCCTGTGCATGCTGCTGCTCCCATTCATACTTCTCAGTGTAAAGAAACAAAGATATATGACACGGAAGACTACCATTTAGTGCTTTGTTTTCATATGAAAAACCTGTTCAAATGAGCTGTCTTTTTGATCTTTTTTAGCTTTGGCTGTGACATCCTCCCAGTTGCTTCTCCTTTCAGTGACCTCGTGTGCATTTTTGCTTTTCCTAATCCACGTTTTTCTGTCCTGTCTTCTACCACCTGAAGACCCTAGCTCTCATAGTCAACACAGATTAAGGGAAAAAGATACACATTGCTCTATCAGCAGACCAGCTTCCAAAATTCCCTTTCATCTTCTACTGCATCAGGCTGGCGCCTGTGGGGAAACTGGCACAAGAAGGACTGATGTGAAAACAGCATTCCCTGCATAGACAGGAAAAGGGCCTGATCATTTGGACCAGTCCCTGCATCTCTAGAAGTGGATCTCTAAAAGCAGCAGTGACTAAGGGGTGGCAACACAATGTTGTGCAGAAGCACTGCAGCTTCTAATCACGGCCTCATCCCTGCTGGGTGAGGCAGACCCAATGTTCTGACATCATCTTCAGACTCCCTTAGAACAGAGGACTGCTTCTGGATGTGACGCAGAAAAAACGAAGGAGTGGAAACACCAGTGTCATTTTGGGGATGGAGGTGAGGGGGCCTTGTGTCTGAGTTTTCTAATTAGTTGGGTCATGAGAGTGAAAGAAAATCAGTTTAAAGAAGCCAAGCTGATTTAATTAGCAATATGATTATGAGTGCACTGCCTTCCCAGGCATAGGAAAGGTTCGCGTCTCACCAGTTTCATTAAATAAATGACTCATACTCTCTCTTCCTCCCCACCACCCTCGCCACAGGTCCTCCCTCTCCCATGCCTGCGACTGTGCTGGGATATGCCCCTGATAATCTTCTGCTATCCTGGGGGCCTGGGAGGCAGGAGGGCCATGGAAAGAATCCCAGCATTTCCATCTGTCGAATTCCCGAGCGGCAGAAACCTGACCCCGCACGGAGTGGGGACGCGCTGCATTATTGCTGCTGTGGCAGAGCAAGCCCTTGTCATGCATTATTAAGTGAGCTCAGAGAGGGAGAGACACTGATGAGACGATGAGTGAACCTGAAAAGTGGAAAAGTCAAAACTATCCCTGTAATAAAAAAGAAATTTAAAAATAAATCCAGCCCTGAGCAGCCTCAGCAGCCGATGCGGCAGCTGCTCCCATGGGCAGAGCGGACCAGGCACAGAGACATGACAGCCATGCTGATGGTTTGCTGCAGTAGCGTGGGGTTTTTCCATGGTTTTAGCCAATTTGTAGACAGGGAAGGAGCCTGTGTGAAAAATGAGGCAGTAAACGTTAAAGCCTGCAGTACACTTGTTTCTGTCCTGATTAGCTCAGTGCTGAGGGAGTGGGAGTACTTTGCCATTGGATGAGCTCCCCTGGAGCCAAACCCCGCAGACAGGGGGTGGCACTGCTGTCACCCAAGGCTGGTGGGCACCCTGGCTGGTGCAAGCTCAGCCTTGGGTCGCCTGCCAGCACATCCCCTTGGTCCCAAAGCACGTGTAGGAGTGGTGGCAGGGCCCCTGGCCTGGGCAGAGCCCCACCATGGCCACAGCATTCCTAAACCATCTGCTGAAACTGCCTGGGACCCAGATTTAGCTGTGCAGCCCTGCTCCCACTCAAACTGCTGCACCGAAACTGCACAGCGTGAAATACAGAAGAAGAGGTGAATGCAGGGTTTGCCCTCTGGGACTCCATCACACATAGAAGTGGATGGGATCTGATGTGGGGCAAAAGGGAGATCCCAGAGGTCACCTTCTTCTGAAAAACAGAGCAGTGTCACAGCAACAGCAGGAGGGCTTCAACCAGCAAACGCCACTGAGCCCACCTTAGGGGAAAGGCCACCCACCAGTGCCCTGGATCAGACATTTACATTTGGGCAGGTATGCAGTCTCTTCCCAGACTTTTCCTGAGCCTGTTTAGTGATGCTTTGATGGATGCTTTTGCCAATTTTCCAGCCCACTGGCAACTATTCCTTATATGGACAAACAAGAGCATAAAGAAACTTAATGGGTTTCTAGCTGCTTTTAATGAAATTTAATAACTTCAGCAAGGAAGCAGAATCAGCCCAACTAATTCTTTGTGAATCCAGAGCATGTAATTGGAAGGCCTGTCTGAAGCAGAGCAAAAATGGCCACTCCTGCTATTTGCAGAAGAGGCAAAATTGCAGAGGGCCAAGTATTGCAAAACCCCAGGTTCTGCAGAAGGTGATTTATAGTTACCTGCAAAGATGTGACTAAGGAGCTCAGGAATCCCAAGCTGAACAACAGCCCATTGATAAGCCCCAAGAGACTGCAGGCCAAACTCTTGGCTACCCCCCAGCTGACCCCTGGCAGTGTCCTGCACTTACCTGAAAGGCAAATGTATACAGGGGAGAGGCAGTGGGGAGCACAGGAGGGCACTGCTGCAGGCCACGGGCTCCACACGCCAGGGACTCCACACACCAGAGCCAGTTTGCTTTTGTCAGCAGAGGATGGACCAAATCCATTGCTGGAAGCAAGTGGCTACATCTCTGTCAAGGGGCTGAGGGCCAGACCTCTGCTAATACTGTTGTGAGGTTTTTTCAGGGATATTTTCTTTCCACTCGTGCTCCCGGAAATGCAGAGGCACACAAATAGAAAAGGACAAATCAATAATCATTTATGAGCCATGAAAAAGCTTTATTCTTGCTCAGGTAAAATCTTAGTTGTGCTCTTTATGTGGCTGGGATGATTCATTAAGCTTCCCTCTCCCCCACAGGCAAGCAGAAATAAACAGGAATGCTTTCCAAATTCAAGAAGAGCACCCTCCCTCTCTGTTTCCCTCATTTCCCCAGTAAAAGTAGATTTTTCTGCAGCCAACTCTAATGGTTATCTCCGAAAACTTTTAAATTCCTAAAGCTTCTTGGTTTGCTGCAGCACAGCCTGGAATACAGGTGGATGATCATCCTGCCCATGGATGCTTCCCCTCATCAGCTCATTTCCCTGTGTGCCAAAACACCCCTCCAGTCCAGGCCCCTGAGCCTCACTTTTGCTGTCGCTGTGCTCAGAGGCAAAACTTCCCCTGACTCCAGCGGGAGCAGGAGCACATTTCACCCAGCAAACCCAACCTTATCACCATAAGCTGCTTTCTCTCCGTGCTCTGTTTTCCTTTCAGCCCTATCTGCTCCATCAAAGACAGGAGCTGGTGGCGGTGGCCGCGCGGGTGTTTGCACAGAGGCAGTAATTCAAGCCCTGGCGGGAGCTGTTTTAGCAGCGTAGCCAAGGCACCACTCCTTGCTCCAGCTGACCTCTCGTCTGTGGCCCTGCCCACCCTCCTGGCTGGGTGCAGGTGGCTCTCACCCCAGCCTTTCCCCTGCAATGCTTTCTAAAGCCGTTTTCCTGTGACTCGCTTGCGGAGAAAGCAGCTCCTGCCCTGCTTAGCAGGACACCTGAGGGTGCTACCATGGGGCAGTTCGCACCCTGATTTATTTTCAAGACCCTTCAGGGCCAAGAGGTGCTGGGCAAAGGCAGTGAACTGAGCCATTAACATAACACACATAACAGCACTAAGAGCAGGTGCTGACAGGGATTTGACTGGCGTAGGTCTTTGCTTGGGCAGGAGAGCCAAACATTGCTCTCCACTTTGCTGCACACATCATGACCTGCTACCACAGCCTCTACCACCTTATTCTGAGAGCAGGCATTGCAATTCAAAGGAAATCATGGCTTTTTGTCATGTCACTGTCCCATTTGCATGAATCCTCACATAGATGGTCCCCAAGCTCTTTTGTTCATCCTTTGCAATGACCTGAAGCAGTGCTCTCTGGCCTTGCCTTTGCAGAAACTTTATTTCAAGCCTGTTGCCACTCTCCACAGTCTCTCTAGTGAGTTTGCTGCTCGAGACAGGCTTGGAGACAGTGCAGGGTGAAATTCCCTGTAGCTGCACATCTCAGTTCAGTTTCTCCCTGCTGCAAGAAATTCCAGGATGGAGAACAGTCAGATCAAAGAGAGACAATCCCAGCTGAAACATGCACAATTTGCATATTCCATTAAAAAAAAATCAAAGGGGAGGGTGTGTAAAATATTTGCGCCCTGGAGCATATACAATGTATGCCCCAACAAGATGCTCTGTCTAGGGCTTATATTTATTTACCCTGATGCTTAATAACAAAAAAAAAAAAAAAGGCTGTTGTAATTTGCACATCCCAAAAGATTCTAGATTCTAGCTCATCTGATACATAGACTGTCTCCTTGAAAGAAGCACAGATACCCCTAAAAACTCGGGCAGACTTTTGGCAAAATGCTTACTTTTGAAGGTCAAACTAAATACATTCCTTGTGCAGTGGGAGGTCCCCATTGATACAAATCTTTATTGCTCTGGTTCTGCTGGTTCATTTAGAATTTGATAGGCTCCAAACACAGGGGAGGTGAGTGGAGGATACATGGATGTTTCTCTGCCAAATTTTAGAATGGCACTGTGAAAAGTCAAATTGTCAAAGCTGAGTTTGTTTTAGGCTGAGGAAAGCATGGGCTAAGAATTTAATTCTGCTACTGTCTCTGCTGGCAGCCAGCTGGATGACAGTGACAAGCGCTGCTCTGTGCCATTGTTTCTCATTCTATAAAAAAAAAGTTATTGATCCCTTTTTTGCAGTATTTTGAGATCAACTACTGGAAGAAGATCTGTGTGAACCAGACACCATTACTGTCAGCATTAACATTCTTGCTGCCTTTTATTACCCCAGTGGTGGCTGCTAAGGCTGGGAGCCCACGTTGCTCCACCCAGGCGTCTGAGCACTACTTGAGGCCATTTCTTCTTGTCCTGTCCCTTGTTCCCCAGGAGCAGAGCCTGACCTGCACAAGCTCCACCCTCCTGGCTGGGAGTTGCAGAGAGTGAGAAGGTTCCTCTCTGATCCTAGTCTTCTCCAATGTCAGCCTCTCCAGCTCCCTCACACCCTCCTCATGAGACTGCTTCTCCAGGGCCTTCCCCAGCTCCCTTCCCTTCTCTGCACACACTCCAGCCCCTCAAGATCTTTCTTAATAGGAGGGGCCCAAAACTCATCCCAAGACTCCAGGTAACTTCGATCTGTTCAACAGAACTCTCCTAAGAGAGCAAGGGCTAGTGATGCTGACATTTCTCCCAGCTACTTAGGGAATATCTTGCCTGCCTCTTCATCCTGCCTGGGAAGTTTATACCAGACCCCCTCCATGATATCTGCTGTGTTGGCCTTCCCCCTGATTCTTACCCGTAACTACTCAAGCCCACCAGCACCATCATTAAGCTCTAGACAGGTCATTAAGTCTAGACAGGGGTCACCTCCCTTACACAGACGGTGATCCCAGCGCCTCTCCTTCCTCGTCCATCCCTTCTGAAGGATTTACAACCACTGGCAACAGAACTTCAGTGTGGGACTCATCCCACCACGGTTCTGGGATGGAAACTATGTCCTGCTTTTCCTGCCGTGCAGTGACTTCCAGCTCCTGCACTTTGTCGTCCATGCTGCATGAAGTGGTGAGGAAGCATTTAGTTGAGCTGTCTCAACTTTGTCTTTACAAACAGACCACATGACCTACTTGTTGATAGGGCCAGTAAGTTACAGATACGGAGGTAACAAAAGAAATTCCCAGTTCTAGAAAATGCTGCTAATTGATGCAGACTGTTGCTCAGCCAAGACCCTGTTAAATTGCTAAACTTAGAGAAAACGAGCAAAAGCCTTAAAATAATTATGAATAGTGTTTGGTTATATATATACATTTAAAAATATATATCTATAAAACAGAGGATGCATATAAGAGGGAGCCATAGAGTAGGTGATTCAGGAAGTCTGTAGCTTCTGAGTACCTCAGGCAACGGGGAAAGGAAGAGGGAATTAGAATAAAATGGAGGCTGTGGCCTCCAACAATTTGAGACAACCCAAGAGAAATGTCCCATGGCCTCTCCCTTTATTCAGATAATATTACAAGGCTCCTCTGTGTAGCTTCCAGACATAAATTGCTGGCCCTGTGAATTATTTCCGCACAGGGAGATGCCCTAATCCTTCAGTGGCCATTCTCAAGCGATTCTCTGGTTTCTAACACAAAAACCCATGTCCTTGCAGCTGCACAGATCACCCAGAGCTCTATGCCGGCCGCACGCCAGAGCTCCAAGTTCCACCTGGCAGGCCTTCAGCACCCTGTGCCCTGTGCACTCCTGCAAGGACGGCCGCACCAAACCCTGCTCGCTACCCTGATGGTGGCACTCCGGGCCCCAGTGCACAGACGATGGCCCTGTCTGGTGCCGCTGGAGAGGAGTCTGCAGTGTCGCCGTTGCCACTGTCCCTTATGTCCCTGTGTTAGGTAGGCGAAGAGAGGCTGGGAGCTCCTGCCAGCCCCGCAGGAGGAGCCTGTCTGCCTGTGGGGCCTGTCGCAAGGCAGGCGGGCCGTGAGGGCAGCCACGTGTCTCCCTGTCACTGTGCACGGCACTGCCGGCCCAGCTGCCCTGCTCCCGGAGTCCTGTCCCTGGGCAGAGCCGTTGCCTGGCCGGGCACAGCCCCATGGGGAGCTCCCAGCTGCGGCCGGGCCTGGCCCCAGAGCAGGAACGCCCCTGCGGCTGGCACCGGGCCGT
>VZRF01008127.1:131465-143437 GCA_013396875.1 Vireo altiloquus | reverse complement strand
CGGCTCGTGCGTCGCCCGCGTCGTGGTGCCCGCCGGGGCCGTGGCTGCTGCAGGGCCGGCGCGTGGCAGGGCAGCCGGGGCCGGCGAGGAGCTCGCTGCACGCGGAGCGCCAGGCTCAATCCAAGCGTGCATTTAGCTCCTGCAATCCCTGTGTTTAAGTGAAGGCATTTCTGGGAGTAGTGGCAGGGCTGCTCCCCGCGGCGGTGTTTACTCTGGCAGACGCTGTTTATAGCTGGTGTCGATGGCAGACGCTGTGGCTCCCGGTGCATGCAGGAGCTGCGGGTGGCAGCCGGACCTGGTGGTGCCGGGTCCCGTGTGTGCCCCCCTTTCATGGGGCTGGCATCATCATCCGGCCCCAGGGTGCTTATGGGGTGCAAACTGCTCCAAGAGCTGCGAGGAGCTGGGCCATGAGATACCAGGGCAGCCCTGTGATCCCACATGGCACAACGGCCACCTGAGCAGCCCATGAAGAGCCAAGTGGGGACATTGGGGTGTCCCAAGGATAATGGTGGGGCTCAGGTTGTCTAAGCAGAGATGTCACCCCTGCAACAACACCCGCTTGATGGCATCTGATTGTGCATAGAGAGGCCAGGATGGTGACTGCAGGTGCTCGGTGGTCCCTGTCACCCCTCCAGTGATCCCAGTGGAGAGGACAGCCAGGAACACACTGGGTACCCGCTGGTGGCGTGGCCGTGCAGGAGCTCTGTTCTCCTCCCCACCGTGCCCATCTTCTTTTGTAGCCGATATTTTTAATTGGAAGCACTCAGCTCCCTTCTCTCTCCCTCGTTAGTGGAAGAGTTTTCCTTGTACTTCCCAGCCATTAACGAGCTCTTCTGGCTCTTGTTGCCCCCAGACAGGCTGCAAATCCCACTGTGGACCTGGTGACATGTCAGGGCACCCATCCTTCTCTCCTACTCTGGGAACTGGGGTTATTCTGAGACCCCAATTGGGCTCCGTGCTCCAGCTGCCTTCAGCATGCTGACGGCCACTTCCAGAGCTTTAAGGAAAGTCAAACCACTGCATGGCTGGAAGTCACTGACTAAGCACTTGGCACGGGCAGTGATGGAAGTGCTAAACAGATTCTGGCAGCCGCAGCCTCTCCTGCAGGTGCAGGGAGGAAAAATTTGCCGCTATGGTGTGTTGGGGCAATGGTGGTTTGGTGATGCCGAGGGTGGCACACGTGCCTGGGGATTGCCAATGTCGTCACCACTGCACCCTGCGACCCTGATTCCCAGGCATTGCCCCATCCCAGACCCTCACTGGGATCAACCTGTGGGAAAGGCTGGGCACTGCAGACCTGCTGACAACCGTCTGTCCATCTGCAAGGACCCATTAGCCGGAGCGGGGCCCGTCTTGGGGACAGAGGTTGGAGCCAGTGCCGGGCACGGTGCCGCTCCTGCGCCCACCGGCTCCTTTTGTCCGCTGGCCCTTTGCATCCCTGGGGGGCAGCTCAGCCCCTTCTCCTGGGAGCTGGTTCTTGGCGCGGGGCAGCAGCGGAAGCGGCACTGGGCTCCTCTCCACCAGAGCTGAATGGCACCTTTGTTGGGAATGCTGGCGGCAGCACGGGGTTGGCGGGGACCTGCTCGGTCAGTCCCAGTGTCACAGGGGCTCTGCCCACCAGTAATGTCCAGTTCTTTCCAGGGGAGCATAGGGATGCTGTGGCAGGGATGGGATTTGTGGGTCTCTGTGGTGTTCCTTTCCCTCCCTACACCCTGGGGAACCCATGATGTCCCCATACGTCCCTGGGCACCCTGTGGCACCCCTTCTCATCCCACATGAGGCACCACATCTGGGAGGAGGGCCTGGGGACCTGGAGGCTGAAGGCTGCTTGCTGTGGCTGATAGAACCTGTCCTCTGCAGTTCTCACCTGTCACACCAGGCTGTGTCAGCATTAGCAAATGTCCTGCAGCTCCGACAGTCGAGCAGCCCTGGGGTGCAGGAGGGAGCCAGCACTGGGTGCCAGAGCCTCTGTCTCGACCACTCCTGGGCCCACCTGCGCTGCCTGGCCTGGGCAGGGCTGGCTCAGCCTGGCACCACTCCCCAGGCTTCATGGTCAGGGCTAGACACAGCCACTCTTCCTGCTGCTGGTGCCCTCTGAGCCGTGTTTGTCCATGTGGAGGCTCCTGGGCTGTGGAGCAGCCCTTGTGTCCAATAATTCAATAAACACAGGGACACTGACAAGGAGATGTAGCACAGGGGGAGAGAGCAAGGCCATGGCCAAGGCACATGGGGAGTGTCTCTCAGGCCCCACATTCCCCTTCCCTGCCTGAAGCAGTCCCTTCCAGCCAGCTTCTCCCAACAAGAGCTTGTCTTTGGCTTTGAGTGACTCGGTCTGCCCATTCTCCCTGCCAGGCCATGCAGCCTTCGGGTCCTCTCCCATGGACTCAGGGCCGTGCTGCAGCTGTGCTCACTGTGTTGGGCTCAGGGGCTGCTGTGTGGGTCCCCCACTGTGCTGCTCCCACTCTCCTCTTCCTTCTTCTCCTGCTCTGGCTCCCGCTGTGGGAAGAGCAGCTCACTGGAAAGCCTGAGTGGCATTTTTTGAGTAAATCTTATGTAAATCTGGCTCCATCCTTCCTCGTGCTGCTAATTGGATTGCCCCGGCGCGGTTTAATTTCCCAGAAGCGTGGGGAGGGCAGTGCCGGGGGGGCTGGGGGTACAGGGGAGTGTTCTGAGCTCTGCCCGGTGGAGGGTCCATGGGGCCATTCCAGAGCCTCAGCCAGGTGAAGGAGCCAGGAAGAACCCCAGGCAAACCAAGGGAGAATGGGGAGAACCTGATGCCAGGAGGGACCCCCAGGCTCTGCCACCTTCAGCAGGGATCCCCACCCTGAGCCTTCTCCCTGCAGGTTCAGGCAGCCTCATGCAGCACCTGTGGAGCTGCAGGGAGTCCCAGCCTTGGTAGGAAGGGAAATCTGGAGCTGCCACCACGTCACCTCCCTAGGGTGCCCCCTGTCCCTGCCCCTGCCCCAGCCATCTCCTCTAACATCCTGTCCACTTCCCTCCCTTCCAGAGCTCCTCGGATCAGCAAAGAAAGTCAATGTCAACTTTCAAGACACCGACGGGTGAGTGGGAGCCCCGAGCCGGGGTGTGGGTGCTGTGGGGTGTGTGCCATGCGTGCTGTGAGCAGGAGTGCACATGCTGTGGGAGTCTTGTGTGTCTGTGTGGGAATGCCAGGCTCTCCGAGCTGCCAGGTCCAGTGCCAGGGCTCTGGCCCCCATTAGCCCACATGGCTGAGACCTGCCTGTACCCAGAGCCAGTGCTGGCCTGGAGCAGCCGTGGGCACCAGAGGAGGCAGAGGCAGGGCAGTGTCCCAACATCTCACCACACTTTTCCCAGCCCTGTGAGGCTCTGCGGGAGCTGTGCAGGGATCAGCCCTGTGGGGTGCCGGGTGGGAGAGCCGTGACCCCGCCGGGCTGTGCCACCTGCACAACGCTCCACCACCACATCCAGTGGGCGGGAGCAGCGGAAAGGGGCCCCAGGATCACCCCTGCTAATCACACTAATGAGGCTGCAAGGAGGCAGCCAGGGCCCCGTACAGGAGGGGACTGCGGTGGGAGTGCTGCTTGTGAGGCTGAGCAGCAGCTGCCCCCGGCTCCTCCCAGCCTGTGATCCTCCTTGAGCGGGGTAACAACACAATGCCATTTGGACGCTGGGGATGCCTCTGCTGTGGCGAGGCAAATGCCAGAGAGCACAGAAGTTGGTCAGGAATGGGAGGCCATGCCCTGGAGACATATGACCAGTGCAACCTCCTTATCCTCGTCACCAGGGCGGTGGCAGTGGGCATCCCCTGGCACCCGTCAGCTCATCGCTGTGCCAGGTGCACGTGTGATGGGCATGGGGACACGCGGGCCTGTGGATGTGCAGCTGAGCACGTGTGTGCATTGAGAGTGTCTGTGTGTGCCAGCGTAGGCAGGGCGTGGGGGCAGCGCTGGGGTGGGGGGTGTGGGATGGGCAGGGCAAGGGGACATCCACCCAGGGGCCACCTTGTGCTCCACAGAGCCAGTGGGTCACAGGAGGATTGAGCATCATGGCAGGGCTGGGGAGCATCCAGGCAGGATGCTGATCATGTCCGGCTCCTGGAAGGCTCAGGGGGTGCAGGAGCAACAGGGGAGCAGCCTCCTGCCTCCAGCACTGCTTCTGGAAAAGATCTCCCAGGAAGGCACAGGGCAGCCCCAGGCTGCAGCCTGAGTGTGCTCCGCTCTGTGTGAGCTCAGCCAGCCCTGTGCCTCAGTTTCCCCATCCCTGCAGTGCTGGCTCATTCCCGGCTGGGGGTGCCATGGACAAGCACCATGCCGGTGTCCCCGTGCTTGCCCTGGGGACAGTGCCCTGCGCGTGGCCGAGGTGGCCGGCTGGGCCATGAGGTGCCCGAGGGAAGCCCCCGAGGCAGCCCCGGGGACGGCTGCGATTTGCACCATCTTGAGCGGATTTGAGCAGGGCGCTGGAGCGGAAAATGTTGACATTTCCCAGGCAGACGTTGGGGATCGGCCTCCTGTGCAAGCTGTCTGCTCACATCGCCGCTCCCCGCCGGGGATCACAGGCGGCAGCTCCGTGGGCATAGCGGTGGCTGGAGCGTGCTCCCCACGGGGACGTGTCCCCCCCTCAGCTAGGGGCCTGCGGAAGAGAGGCAGGGGGATTGTTACCCCACACCTGCCCCTTGGGCACGGGGCAGCCACAGAGGCCAGAGTGTCCTGGGGGCTCCGCAGCCCATTCCCACGCTCCAGTGACACCAGGGTGGCCGCAGGGATGGGATGGGGACGCTGTGCGTGGCCAGGGCCCGGAGCAGCGGCGCCGTGGGTGCCAGCGCAGTCGCACGGAGGATGCCGCTGCTGGGAGCACAAGTAGGTCAGCTCCTGGCCTGCTTCCCAGGCGGGAGCCTCCAGCTCCGGGAGCTGCGAAAGCAGAGCGGGTGCGGGGCCGGGGGCTTTCCCCACCCCACAGCCAGGCCCGACGCTGGGCAAGGGCAGCGCTGCCATCTGTGCTCGTGGCCGCACTGCTGGGGCCAGGCTGGGGGAAATGGGTCAGTGGAGAAGGGGCTTCCCGGCACCCCCACTCTCCGTGAGACAGCCTTGGGCCTGCCCTGCCCACCGCCTCCAGCCTAGAGGGGTTTCAGTGTTCCCAGGTCTGTGGCAGCTCTTGCCCCAAAAGCCCACAGAGGAATGTGGGGGTGGCTTCCCCAGGGACATGCACACGTGAAGGGCAGAGCAGGTGCCCCAGGGTGCTGCAGAGATGCAGGTTTGAAGCCATGGTGCTGGGCAGGGGTTGGCAGGGCTGTGGAGGGGACAGGCCTGTGGCCCCTGACACTATCCCGCTCCCCAGGTTCTCGGCTCTGCACCATGCGGCGCTTAACGGCAACACGGAGCTCATCTCACTGCTACTGGAGGCACAGGCTGCCGTGGACATCAAGGACAACAAAGGCGAGTCCCTGGGTCCTGGCCATGGCTCCCTGCCCTGTGCCCTGCCGCAGGCTCTGCCCGGTGTGTTGGCACAGGAGGGCTCACAGCATGCCCGTCCTGCCCCTGCAGGCATGCGGCCCCTGCACTACGCGGCCTGGCAGGGTAAGAAGGAGCCCATGAAAATGGTGCTGAAGGCAGGTTCCTCCGTGAACATCCCATCAGATGAGGGCCAGATCCCCCTGCACCTGGCAGCACAACACGGGCACTATGACGTGGTACGGAGGGGCATGGGGCTGGCGGGGGGGATGATGCCCCAGCCACCCCTACCCCTGCCCTCACCAGGTCGGGGTCTTGCTCATCCCCAGTCGGAGATGCTCCTGCAGCACCAGTCCAACCCCTGCATCATGGACAACTCGGGCAAGACGCCCCTGGACCTGGCGTGCGAGTTTGGCCGGGTTGGGGTAAGTTCTTGTAGGGCTCAGTCTCCCTGGAGGAAGACTGGGAGGGGACAGGGGCACTGTGAGATCCCTGGGCATGCTGGAGCAGCTGGAGAGGCACAGGGATGTCCAGTGGTGGGGACTTGTGGTGCCACCACTGCAGGGGATCTCCGGCTGCTGGCAGGAGGGAAGCTGGCGGCTGAGCCGCCCTTGCAGCCCTGCTCCGTCTATGTTTGCCGAGCCAGGTGGTCCAACTGCTCCTGAACAGCAACATGTGTGCGGCACTGCTGGAGCCCAAACCAGGGGACACCACTGACCCCAACGGCACCAGTCCCCTGCATCTCGCTGCCAAGAACGGCCACATTGACATCATCCGGTGGGTGCCGTGAGCAGGGGTGGCAGTGCCGGTGCCCTGCCGTGCCCCGCTGACCCCCCTGTCCCCCCGCAGGCTCCTGCTGCAGGCTGGCATCGACATCAACCGGCAGACCAAGGCGGGCACGGCGCTGCATGAGGCCGCTCTCTGCGGCAAAACAGATGTGGTGCGGCTGCTGCTGGATGTAAGAGACCCCCTTGGTGCCCTCAGATGCCGCCAGGCACTCCCAACCCAGCCAGGGGATATGGGAAGGGGGTGACCCCACAGCTAGGGGCTCAGAGCAGCTTGTGCAGCTCTCCCAGGGTGTGAAGCTGAGGGTCCTGGAGGGGATACACCAAGGCACTGAGGGTCCTGGGGGGTGCACACCAAGGGGTGAGGGTCACAAGGGGGGTACACAAAAAGATCTGAGAGCTGTGCCCTCCAGCTGCTGTTCTCCTGGTGGCCTTGGGGGTCCCAGGAGTGGCAGGATGGGGATCAGCCTCCTCCCAATCCCTCTCGATGCCATTGCAGAGCGGGATCAACGCCCACGTCAGGAACACCTACAACCAGACGGCTCTGGACATCGTCAACCAGTTCACCACCAGCCAGGCCAGCAAGGAGATCAAGCAGATGCTGCGGGGTAGGGGGTTGGGGGGCACAAAGTGGCCACGCTGGCACAAGGGACGCCGGGCTGGGTGTGCCAACGCCTGTGGGGTGAGTAGTCTGTGACGCTCCTGTTCTGTCCCACAGATGCCTCTGCAGCTCTGCAGGTCCGAGCTGTCAAGGACTATTGCAACAACTACGACCTCACCAGCCTCAATGTGAAAGCTGGGGATGTTATCACCGTGAGTGCAGCCGGGGGGGCTGGGGACACCCCGGTGTTGGTGTCGGGCTCTGGCCCGGCCCCTGACCCAGCCCCTCCCACAGGTGCTGGAGCAGCACGCGGACGGGCGCTGGAAGGGCTGCATCCACGACAACCGCACCGGCAACGACCGCGTGGGCTACTTCCCCTCCAGCCTCGTCGAGGCCATAAGCAAACGAACAGGCAAATAATCCCCCCTGCACCCCCAGCCCTGGGGAGCCCTGTCTTGGTTTGGTGGGGACTGGGGTGTCGGGGGGTGCAGCAGTGAAGACAAACCAGGGTGATGCCTCTCACGCATGCGGGGTTGTGTCCCCGCTGTCTGCATGGGGTTGGTGGCCCCATTGTGCCTGTGGGGCTGGTGTTGCTCTTGAGTGTGCAGAGTCTGTGCTCCTGTTGTGTCTGTGGGATGAGTGCCCATGTGGTGCCTTGGGGGTCGGTGCTGGCAGCCCTGGGGTGTTCGAGGGTCAGCCCTGGCTGTCCTTGGTCTGGGGGTAGGCATTTGAATTGCCGGGAGGTTGGTGCATGAGGAGACCCAGGGGTGTCACTGTGGTTCGGAGGGACAGGCGCAGCAGTGGGGTCACAGGAGCTGGTGCTCGGGGTCTGTGCAGGGGACTGGGCCCCAGTGCTAGGGAGCTGATGCTGCCACACAGACTGTCTTTTCAGACAGGGGCCATCTCAGGGACTGGCCCCTACTCGCCTGCCCTGTGGCTGCCTGTCCCTGTCCCCATTCCCATCATCATCCCTTTAGGCTCCTGATGGGGTGTGCAACCCCCCAGGATGTCCCCTCTGCCAGGAGTGTCCCAATGGGGCTGGTACCTCTCTGCAGGCAGCATTGAAAGGCCCCACATCAACCATTTCACCCGAGCCCTGGGAATGGATCTTGGGGGCAGCCACACCATGGGGACATGGGCAGGAAATGGTGGCACTTGAACAATATCTCAAGGGAGTGGCAGTGCAAGTGGCTGAGGGGCAATCAACAGTGGCCCTGGAGGCATTGAGTGCTGGAAAGGCAGGGGCAGAGCCACCCTCCAGGTACGGATTTTGTGCTGGTACCACAGATGCCATCCATGATTCCTGGGCTGTGGTCGGTGGCTCCTGGGCTGTGTTCTGTGGCTCCTGGGCTGCAGCTGGCCCACAGCAGTGATAGCCAGGCTGTGGGGTTCTGCAGCCACTCCGTTGGTTGCAGTAGGGCAGCAGTGTCGGGCACAGGAGCTGTGTCAGGGCTCGGCCAGCCAGACATGGGGGTGCCAGTGCTGCAGCCCCCAGCCTGTCCATGCCTGCAGCCCCACTCCCCTGGGATGGCTCTGCAGGGAGCAGGACCCCAGCAGCCTGACTGTGAGACCCCCCTGAGCTGACACATGGGGCCGTCCCAGTGTCCTTGTTAGATGTGCGGGATGTGTCCGTACCCTGCGCCGGGCTGTGCGTGTGCTGAGCTCCTGCTGCTGCTCCTCAGTCGGCTCTGCATCGGTTGGGTCTTGGTTCTGGCTTCTCCATGTCCCTTTGGTTGCTTTTTTGATTTGCTGCTTTTTTCCCCCTTTTCTTTTTTTTTCTTTTTTCTTCTTCTTCTTTTTTTTTTTTTGGCGGCACTGAGCGTGTCTCTATTATTTTGATTCTTTTCATTTTGTCTCTTGTTATGTTTTATTATCAGGTTCATGGGAGACTGTAACAATCCCCCAACACTTCCAAAAGATCCCGCTCCCGGCTTACGGGGCTGCTGTGCTAAACGGTGACGCCTCGTCCCATCCGTTCCATTCCCTGCCTCCACCTCCACCTCCACCACCACATTCCCATCAGACTCTTTTCAGTTCCTTTGGCTATCACAGGCTCTCCCCTAGCAGTGCCGACGAGCCGCGTTACGGACAAGGTAGTTCACCGCTCGCTTTGTGCTCTCCATGGATTTTCCTCTCTTTTCCTTTAAAGCGTGTGTCGAGTCTTTTCTCTCTGCTCGGCCTCTCCCCCTCGCCGGGGCGTCGCAGGGCGTGTGTGTGTGCATGCAGCGTGTGCATGCGCGTGCATGTGTGCAGCGGGGGCAGTGGGGGCACACGGGTGGCACACGCGTGCCATCGCTCCCCCCGCAGCCCCGCTCCAGTGCCGCTGTCACACCGTGTGCCCACGGCACCTCCCACCCTCCTCACCCCGGTGTCCCCGCGCTCTGCCCATGGCCCCTGCGCTCCTGTCTGGGCCCGTGGGCATCCCCAAAGCACTCAAAGCCCTGTGCCAGGGGCAGGGCTGGCAGCGTGGTGTCACAGGGACCCTCTGCTGGCCACAGCCTCCCTGCAGGGCTCAGCTCTGACCAGGTCAGAGGTGCGCACGCGGAGCTGGAAGGGGCTGTGGCTCTGGGGGCTTTCCCATGGGATGCTCTTGGGGCTGGCTCAGCACAGGCAGAGCCCAGCTGGACCCTGGGGACCATCCCCATGACACACGCAGGTGATGGATGCTGCAGGTCTGTGCGTCGAGAGCACCCGGGAGCAGGGGGGTTGCAGGGGTGCAGTCCTTGATGGCTGGGGCCAGGGGTCTTCACACGTGCCCTTGGTGGCAGCGGCCAAGGAGGTTGTGTTGGGGAGCACCGGGTGGCCACAGTGGCACTGGAGACAAGGGAGCACTTCGTTTTCCTGGGGCTTTCTCTCCTGTTTGGGTCACATGGAGCTGCACAAGCCCAGGCTCCTCGTGGTGTGACTGTGGCACATGCAACTCAGGGATGTCCCAGCCTGATTTGGTGTGGCCGCTTGTGCCCCACTGTGCTCCTTCAGTGACTTTATCACCTTGTACCACCTACGGTCAGTGCTGATGGAGTGAGCAGCTCCATGAATGGAACTGGCCTGGGTGGCAGTGGGGTGACAATGTCCCACAGCTGATGGCAGGGTGGCAGTATCCCATGGCAGGCAGTGAGGTGGTAACACCCCATGGCTGGTGGCAGGGTGGCAGTGGCCCATGGCTGGCAGGGCAGTGGCTGAGCTGTAGTGGGGCCATGGCAGCACTGGCCTCGTAGGGCTGTTGTCCATCTCATCTGATGCTGTTTTACCCCTGGGCTCAGAGCTGGGTGTCTCTGGTGCAAGTGGGACCTGGCAGAGGTGGTCAGCACAGTGAGCTGGTGAGGAGCCGTGCCCAGGGGTGACCCTCAAGCTGTGCCCCAGAGGAGGGCCAGGTCCTCTCATCCACTGCTGTGTCCCCTGTGTGTCACCAGGGTTTCAGCACCCGGTGCCTGGCCCTGCATGGCCCTCATGTCCCCCCAGATGGGTGCGGGCAGCTGCAGCGACTTGGCCAGCACTGCCTGGGATGGAGGACAGTGGGGTGGGAACTCTTGTCCCCACTGCTTGGGTTTGCCCATGTCCCTTTGCTCCCTGCACTGGGCCATGTCCCCATCCTGTTCTGCAAAGGGATGACATGGTCCCTGTCCCTTGTCCAGGCTCAACCAGGGCACTGGAACACCGCACTGTGGGTCTATCCCTGGCTGGCGGTAGGGAGGGGATGCTGTGCAAACGGGGGCCCAGGGCTGGTCAGCTGCCAGCCTCACTCTGCCAGCTTGGGGTGGGACAGGGCCCTAGGAAGGCTCTGGCATCCCTGGGCATGGACACAGCTGGGGTCCCCACACCTTCTCTGTGGGGTTGTTCCCACGTGCAGCAGCACCAGTCCTGGGGCCGTGGTCACCTGCCCTGTGCCAAACCTGTGCGAGCCTGAGCATGGAGCCACGCGCCTGACAGCTGCTCTCTCTGCTCTGCCACAAAGGGTCCCGCGGGGCCGACATGAGCCCGTCCCACCTGTCGCCATCACAGGGCGGATCAGCCGCGCCAGCCCCCACCGAGGAGATCTGGGTGCTGCGGAAACCCTTCACAGGTACGGCGAGAGTGCGGCTGGGACCGGCTGGGACAGGGAACACATGCCAGGATGTGGCCACATCACCCCTCCTCGACGGCAGGGCTCACAGCCCTGACACCCTCTCCTCTCTCTGTGCAGGTGGTGACCGCAGCAGCCTGGGCAGCACGGGCAGTGTGGCCTCTGCACGCAGCTCAGGGAGTGGGCAGAGCGCGGGCAGTGGGGCACACGCCCTGCACGCTGGCTCTGAAGGCGTCAAGGTAAGGCAAACCCCAAGGCAGCCGTGCCAGCTGCTGTGCCACTTGGCTGCAGTCCTGCAGCGTTTGCTGCCTGCCCTGACCTCAGCTGGGACTGATGCCTGACTGAGTGCTGTGCAGTCCCATCAGTACCCTGTGTGCCACCAGCTACGCTGTCACTGACAGTGGCCACCAGCATGTCCCCTCCACCAGGCCCCTGACTGCTGCCTGGGCCTGTGCTCAGCCCCTGGCAAAACATTCCACAGGTCCATCCGGGGCTGCTGTGCCGTGTCTCTGCTGCCGCTCGCAGGGGCCTCTGCACTGCGCTCTGCAATGCCCTACCCTGCACACGCTGCTGCCACCGGCACGGCACACTGCCACCAGCGCCATGCACTGGCACACTCCACTGCACTGCACACCCTGCTGCCACCAGCACCACACACTGCTCTGACATCACTGGCACACAGCCGCTGGCACACAGCCCCCTGCATTGTTTCCACTGCCCCTGGGCTGTCCCATTCCCCAGCAACAGCACCGCCAGCCCACATCCCCTGGCACCCTGCCTGCCACGCCCATGTGCCCCTGAGCCATACCATGCTGCCAGCCTGGAGGGCTCCGTCTTATGGGCACAGGGCACCCCACAGCCCGTGCCGGCAGCCTGGGCTGGGCATGTGCCAGGCTGGATTTGGGGTGCGGCGGTGCCGTGGGCTCCTGCTGCCGGCAAAGCACCATCTGCTGCACCCGCGGCTCCCGCTCTCCCCGCTGCAGCCGAAATCTGCTGCAACCCTCCCTGCCCACCCTCGCCCGAGCTGGCGGCACCCGCAGCACCCGCAGCACCCACGGCAGCCGTGGCACCCGCGGCACCCGCAACACCCGCGGCAC
>VZRF01008127.1:66106-127235 GCA_013396875.1 Vireo altiloquus | reverse complement strand
CCCCCCCCCCCCCCCCCCCCCCGCCCCCCCCCCCGCCGGCCCCGAGTTCGCCCCGCCGCCCGCCGAGCCCAAGAAGCCCTTCAAGCCGCCGGTGTCCCCCAAGCCTGTGCTGACGCAGCCGCCTCAGAAAGTGCCTGGGCCGCCGGTGCCCATCCCCAAAAAGGTGCCCATCCCAAGCCCCGGCAGCCCAGGTAGGTGCCCCGCCAGCCCCCTGGGACGGGCGCTCCCCGGGGCGGACACTGGGGATCCCAGCCGGCCCCGCCGCCCTCCTGCCCCTCTCCCTTCTCTCCGCAGAGGTGAAGCGGGTCCATGGCACGCCGCCCCCGGTGTCCCCCAAGCCCACACCGCCCCCCACGGCGCCTAAGCCCCCCAAGCCCCACGCCGCCATCCAGTCGGTGAGCGCCAGCTCCACACCGGCCCCGTCACCCGCCCGGCAGCTGAGCCCTGCGGCCAAGCCCTCCAGCACCCCGCCCTCGCTCTGCTCCAGCCCCGCCAAGCCCCTGTCGCCCGGCGCGCAGCCCCAGCAGGTGCCGGTGAAGCCGCCGCGCTCCACCATCGCCAGCCCGTCCGTCGACAGTGCCGGCCCCGAGCTGGCGCAGCAGAAGCTGGAGGAGACGAGCGCGTCCCTGGCCGCCGCGCTGCAGGCTG
Organism: Vireo altiloquus; assembly: GCA_013396875.1. Taxonomy (NCBI): domain Eukaryota; kingdom Metazoa; phylum Chordata; class Aves; order Passeriformes; family Vireonidae; genus Vireo; species Vireo altiloquus. The sequence goes on along the minus strand of VZRF01008127.1, from coordinate 126,587 downwards.
TGGAGGAGAAGATCAAGCAGGAGGACAGTCAGGCGGCAGAGTAAGAGGGTGCAGGGGTGGGTGGTGGTCCCGGAGGAGGGTGTGAGGCCACTCGGTGCCACCGAGCACAGGAGGCCATAAGGACCATGCAGGCTTNAGGGTGTGAGGCCACTCGGTGCCATAAGGACCATGCACGGGGGTCAGGCTCGTGACACCACGGTGGGAGGTGGGATGGTGCTGGGGTGATGCTGGGGGACACTGGTGGAGCATCAGGGAACCCTGGCTGAAACCGCACCGGGGAGGTGACAGTGAAGGACATCTTGCTGGAGCAGCATGGGCAGGGGGACCTAGGCACGTGGGTGCACTAGGGCCTCTCTTGGAAAGCGGACACTGCGGACAGGAAGCCAGAACACTGTGCCATGGCACTGGGCACACAGTGCTGGGCACTGCAGTGCAAAGGGGCAGGAGGGCCGTGCCGTGGGGTGGAGGGGGCTGTGCCATGTCTCCGTCCTGTGCGCTGCCCTGACCCGTCTCTGTCGCTCCCCAGCTCAGCCGTGGAGTCGAAGAGCACCGTGAGCATCCTGGACGACATCGGCAGCATGTTCGACGACCTGGCGGACCAGCTGGATGCCATGCTGGAGTGAGGGGCGCCAGGGCCCCGCGAACCTCAGGGCTTACGTGGGCACAAGGGCACAACGATCCACGACCCCCCGGCCCCGCCGCCCTCCCCCCGTCCCCTTTGTACAGCCGTCCCCTCCCGGACATCCCGTCCCTCGGGGTTTGCACAAAGAAGAAGATACCTCAGGATTGTGCTCACGGACTCGGCGCCGGCTCCGGCAGGACTCCCTTTTGCAGAAGCAAAAAAACAAAAACCACAGAAATAAAACCCAACAGAAGAAACAAAGCAACACGCTCCGGACCGAACCGCTGCCGGGGCTCCGGGGGGCTCCCGACTGACCTGTCCGGTGGCCGCCCACGGCCTGCCAGCCCCGACGCCGCGGGTCACCGCGACCCGAATGTAGCACAAGCCCTGCCCGGCGCGGGGGCTCTGCCAGCCGCGTGTCACCGATGGCGTCTGCTGGTGGCGGGGCCGGGCGGGCAAATGCACTTGGGTTTCTTTGCTCCGTTTTTAATTTTGATTTTTAAACTTTGTTTTCTTTCTCGGTCGGTGTTGGCGGGGGCGGGCAAGGCTGGCGGTGGCCTCAGGGGGCAGCGGGACGTGCCCCTGCCTGGCCCCTCCCCGCCCGGGGACAGGACGGTGATAAGCTATAAAAAAAAAGTATTAATTTATTGGAGGGGAAAAAAAAATAAATAAAGATATAAAGCAGATTTCCCCCAACCCCAAAATAATAAAAAGAAAGAAACTTTAACAAATATATATTTAAAAGATTTTAAAATATTAGCAATTATATATAAAGCAGTTTAAAAGAAATCAAGAGAAAACTGGATTTTAGCTTGAGAAAAACTATTAGATTATACTAAGCTGTGTGTCTTGTGGCAAACTCATTCTAAGAGTAGCACAATATTTACCTTTTCTCTGGGTGGAAGGTACGTGCGAGCGGTTCTGGTTGGGTTTTCCGTTGGGATTCAGTGTCGCGTCTTTCTTTTTCCACCGTTAAGAACTCAAAGGATGTGCCTTGTTTTATGGAGGTTTTGTTAATTCTTACACTGGAGGTGTTTCATTTCTTTTGGAGTGTCTTCAGGGTTTGGTTTCATTTCTTTTTATTGCTTTTGTTGTCGGTCTCTGTCTGGGTGTGCGTGGGTGTGCGTGGGTGTGCACGCGGGGTGCGTGTGCTCGCGTGTGTCCTGCGGGATGCACCGCTGTATATTCCTGTATAAACTGGAGTTGGAGTCTGGTTCAGTCGCTTGAGTCCTGATGAATGCATTTTTTGCTTGTGGTTTCCAAACAAAAGTGTTGCTGTTCCTTTCTTTTCTCGAGACGTAGAGTGGTCTCTCCCTCCTTCCCTCTCCCTCCCTGCCCTCTCTCCCCCGTCTCTTCTGTTGTGGTCGCTGATCCAGATGTGTTTGGCACAACTTTGAAATTTCTTTAAAAAAAAAAAAACCAACAAAACACACAAAAAAAAAAGACTTTAAAAATAATTTAAAAAATAAATAAATCACCCGCCTGAAAATATCTGTTGAAAAGAAAAAAAAATATGTATCTAAGTAAAAAAATCCATAAAGTTCTACATGATGGATATATACATATATATATTTTTTATGATTAAGTTATGGACTCTGTATCGTATCCCATCTGTCCAGTTCTGCATCTTGGTGCTGCTCCCTGCTCTTCTGTGCTTAGATTTCACCTCTACTCGTCTTTATTCTTCCTATTCTGAATTGTAGATGGCTCGTGGTGCTGTGAAGACGTTTGCTCCTATACCAAGTCTGGCAACAAATATTTAAACAAAAATAAAAAAATAAAACCCCTGTTGGGCTGCCACCACTGTTTGTGTTCCGAAGCCCTCCCGAGTCCTTGTGGTGTGCCAGGTGTTTGGTGTCATTCCAGATGTTTGTGCTGCTTGGTCCAAGGGCACCCCTGGGTGTCTCTGTGGGGTGCTGGGGTCTGGCTGGGACTTGTCCCAGTTGAGGTGTCTGGGTCCTACATCCCAATTTTCACCCCATGGGGCCAGTGCTGGCTGCCGGCTCCCTAAAATAACTCACACTGGGCAGGAACAACTCTTTCTGGTTTTATTGTCAATGAAGAAATAATCAAATCTATATTACAATCTTAAAAACAGTAGAAAATGTGAGTAAAAATGCAACATAGGCTTTTTGTCTTTAATGTGGAGACCATTATTACAGGATGGTGAACAATGGGCTTGTGGAACTTGATTTGAGAACTAGCTGTGGCATAAAAATCGTACCTGGCTACTCAAGGAAACACCTCTTCCCAGATGGATTGGCCCGGCGCCTTGGCAGTAAAATTAAATACTAGAGACAGAAAGGGGTCGGGTGCCCACCCAGGGTATGGCCTAAAGCTCAGTCCTGTCACAGACAGAGGCCCAGCCTCCCAGTGTCACCGCTGGGACACGTGGATCCATCCAGTCCTGGCGCTGGCCAAGGGCTGAGCACGCCTGGCCCCAAGCCCCAAGGCTCAGTGTCACCCCAGCCCCAGCCTGGGGGTGTCCCCAGCTGGGGGGGACATAGGCAGAGAAGGGCACTGGCATTGGAATAGCTTCCTCTTTTCCAATCATCTGGGGCAGATCTGAGGGAACACCTGGAGCGTCCGCGGGCAGAGCTGTCCAGAGAGCCGCCAGCTGGGGTCCCGGGGGAAGCCAGCCAAAGGGCAGCAGCAGCAGGCAGTGGTCGGTGCAGGAGGAGCTGCAGCAGTCGTTTCAGTGGTGTGGTCACCCACAGGCCGATGGAGGGGAGAGTTTTTGGTCTTTCAGTGTGCAGGACTCGTGTGACGCTCTCGTTAGCACGTCCAGACCTGTGGACAGAACAGCACCGCGGGCAGTGACACCTGAGCAGCCCTGTGGGCTTCTCTCATCCCCCATGGAGCTTCCCTCTGGGCTGCCAGTGTCCACAACACTGTCAGGAGGGAAACCTCCCAGTCATGGAGAACCATCCCCATGTTTCATAGAATCCCAGAATCGTTAAGGTTGGAAATGACCTCCAAGATCATCGAATCTAACCCGTGTCCGATCCCCACCTTGTCACCCAGCCCAGAGCCCTGAGTGCCACATTGACACCTCCAGCGATGGGGACTCCACTACCTCTTGAGACAGCCCCTTCATTAGCAATCATTTCCATGAAGACATTCTTCATGTCCAACACGAACCTCCCCTGGCACAGCTTGAGGTTATGTCCTCTTGTCCTGTCACTTGTTCCCTGGGAGCAGAGCTCAACCCTCACCTGGCTCCACCCTCCTGTCACTTTGAAGACAGCTCCTAACTCATTTAATGCCCTAATTCCAGCACTGGACAAGCCCAAACCATCCAGGAGGAGCCCGAGGAAACCCACCTTGACAGTGCTGTCCACGGCACCGGAGAAGAGGCGGCCACGGGACACGGCGAGGGCAGTGACACTGCCCTGGTGGCGCAGCAGTGTCTGGGTGCAGATCATGTTGTCCATGCTCCACACCTGCGGGGACACGGGAAGCGTGAGCTGAGCACAGCCCAGAGCACCGGGAGGGACGGGGATGCTGTGTGTCATGGGTGACAGAGGTGACACACAGAGGCCTTGTGACACGCAGGGCTGGGGATCCCTGCCCGCCCTTCCCTCGAGGCTGTCCCAGAGTCGGGGTGCAGCCGCCCAGCCCCGCGCACGTACCCTGAGCGAGCGGTCGTAGGACGCGCTGAAGACTTTGGTTTGATCGGGTGTGGAGATGACGGCGAGGGCATAGACTGTCCCCACGTGCCCGGTCAGCGTGCGGACCTGCTCCTTAGTCTCGATATCCCAGACCTGCGGGAGAGAGCTGGGCTTGGGGATTGCACTGGGCTGAGGCCACCGAGCTCCCCTCTGAGAGGTGTTTCTGCCTGCAGGCACACAGGGTGGGTGCTGTGCTTGAGGGGACAAGCAGAGCCAGGTACCCATCCCCATGCCCCTCTCCCCATTCCCAAGCCGGGCAGCCCATCCCAGCCGAGCCTTACGTGGATGAGGTTCTCGTAGGTGCCGCACACGATGTGGTGGTTGGTCACGGCGATGGAGTACACACTGCCTCCCGACGTCTGCAGCACGTGCACACACTCCAGGTTCCGGATGTCCCAGATCTGAGAGAGAAGGAGCAAAGGCAGGATGAGACCCTTCTCCAGAGGGGAGATCCCTTGCAGCCGTTCTGCCACGTGCAGTCAGCCTGGCTCCATACGTGGCCAGATCACACCTTTAGGGACAAATCTATCCAGCGGGGAATGTTCAGCACTGAAGAGCAAATCCCTGCTGTTATTTAGCTGCCCAACTTTAAATATCCAGGCTGGAAAGGTTGTGGAGACTTCACACCCTTTGTGTGTGACTGCACACGCACGTACACACATGCTTCAGTCCTTGATAGCACTAAAACCCAATGCAAGCAAATTAACAGGGATTCATTAACACTAAGAAGGGCAACTTTCAATTTTCCTGTGTCCCCAGATGCTGAAGTGAACTATTCATCAAAACCTGAGCCAGCACAGAGGAGGGAGGACACTGGGAACCCTCGCATGGATTTATGGTAACTCTGCAGCCAGACAGTGACCTTTCCCCATTATCAGCAGGAGTGTCAGTGCAGATAAGGCTGCGGCAGCCGTGAGGCACCACGGCTGAGGCCCCAGTTTATCCCAGTGAGCCTCCCCAGCAGTTCCCAAGGCCCAGCCTGCAGAGATGGAATCAGCACAGGAAAATCCCACGTGTCAGCAGTGCTCTCACATCCCAGCAGCTGCCTCTGGTGCTGCTGCCCCAATGCAGAGCACAGAGAGGCACAGGGAGAGGTGGCTCAGGGTGCCACCAGTGCCAGGGTCCCACCTTGATGGTCTGGTAAGATCCACTGTAGAGATAGTTCTGGGAAGCCACCAGCGCTCGCACCCAGTGGTTGAGACCTGTCAGCTCCTTCTTCAGCTTGAGCTCAGTACCCACAATATCCCACACCTGTGGAAAGCAGGGACACACCACACACGTGGAGAGGAATCTCAGTGGGGCTGGGCAGGAGACAGACAGCAGTGCCCACCCCTGCCCGAGGCCCTCACAGCTCCTGTGGGGATCCTTGTGCCAGCTCCCCTGCCTGATGGGAATTGTCTGATCCCACTGACTTGCTGACAAAACCCAGTAGCTGCTGAATAAGCACATTCCCTGAGGGAGCCAGCCTGGAGCCTGCATTATTGCTGGCAGAGACCCTTCCTGAGCAGAGCCATGGGCTGCAAAACCTAAACCACAGCTGCAAGGAACTGCCCTGCACCTCCACTCCCACAAAGGTCTTCTCCCACCCCTGGCACGAAGGGAGTGGCAGATCTCACTCCCCCCACTCTGAGCCTGCTCTGCTCATTGGCAGCAAGTGGCCAGGGATGACAAACCCAAAAGGCCCCAAATTCTCCTTGTGCTGTGTGGCTGCTCCAACCCTGAGCCCTCTCCAGAGCTGAACCACTCCAGGCCCCAGATAAAGAAAAGAGCACAGTCCTCTTACAGATGGACGGGCCCATAAGCTGTCTCACCAGGAGCTGGAAGCAGAACAACAGGAATCTAGCCAAGGCTTTAAAGGGCAGCCTGAAAAGTTGTTCCCTGATTTCTGCATGTTTTAGGTACGAAATGCAGACTCAAGATCCTTTGGAGGAGGTTGCAACCCAGGCAGCCTGAATCTCCAGCCCATTCTGGAGCCCAGACACAATTCCCAATGGTCTGGGCAGGTCTGTTGGGGGTCTGAGGACACACACTCAGGAACTGCCAGGATGCTCCAGCTGCAGCCTCAGATTTACAGAACTGGAAGAAATACAGTGTTTTTGCAGCCAGAGAACAGCTTTGCCTTGAGCACAGAGCATAGTCTAAACCTCTGCAGTGCTCTGTGGCTCAGGAGAGCTTAGCAAGAAGGTCACCTACAGGTCAAAATGCCACCTTCTTCCTCTTTGGACACTTCTGCCTGAGAGTTTGCAGTCCTGGTGCCCAACCAGCCCCAGAGGATCCCCTGAGCTGTACCTTGATGGCTTTGAGGGAGCCACTGAAGAGCATGTTGTGTGAGGAGACCAAAGTGCAAACAGGATTGTCGTGTGCTCGGATCGTGTTCACCTTCTGCAGGTTTTGAATATCCCAGACCTGCAAAGAAGAACCACACAATCATGGAATGGTTTAGGTGGGAAAAGCCATCTAAGATCAAGTCCAACACTGTCAAGCCCACCAAGGCAGAGAACCCATGAGGGCAGGGCAGGCCCCTCGTGCTGAGGTCCCTCCTGTGCCTCTGGAGGCAGGGAATGCACACAGGCAGCACAGGTCACTCGTCTGAGCCACTGTCCTGGCTGATCAGGACCAACCACCCTGCCCCAGCTCAGAGCACCAGCCTCCTGCTCCCAGGCAGGAGCTGGGAGCAGGAAATCCAGCCTGCAGGAACCCCCAAACCCAACCCAGGAGTGCAGGCAGTGGATACAGCACACGAGGGTTATCAGTCCCAGAGCACTGGCAGAGGAGGGACACAGGCCCTGCTGCAGAGCAGGTGTGGATGCCTCGTACTCACGATGATGGTGCAGTCAGCAGAGCCACTGTACAGCTTGTTCCTGCAATGACACCGAGACACAAAGCAGGGTCACCGAGGGACAGTGCCATGTGCAGGGTCACAGCTTGTCCCCAGGCACGAGGCGGGACAGGAGCTGCAGCCCCACGGCCTTGCTGGGCCCAGGCTGCACACATCCACCCCAGAGCAGGCCCCACTCCCAACGGAGGCCAGGCTGGACTGGCCCTTGGAGCAGGGAGCCAAGCACCACCAGAGGAGGAAGCCAGGGCATGGGGGAGACCAGAGAGACACTCTCTTTGGCCTTTTTTCCAGAGCAAAGAGAAAAGATGTGCCTCTCTTGCATAACTTGGCAGATGCAGGACAGAGGGTGGGAATTGTGAGGGGATGCTCAGGAGCCCCAGGGCTGTCCCCACCCTCCCCAGGGGCAGGTGTCCCTCCCCACTCACCCCTGGATGCAGAGAGCCAGTACAATTCCATCGTGACCCTCCAGGGTCTTTTGGCACTTGTATGTGGTACAGGTATCCCACACCTAGCAGGAAACACAAGGCAGCAGCTGGAGCCTCGGGCAGGATGTCAGCACCCAGAGGAGGAAACAGGCTGGCTGTCACCCGGGCACTGCCTGCCGGGTCCCCAGGCCTGGGAGGCCTGGCTAGGAAAGGGAATGCACTGCAGAGGGTCAGGCTGAAGCTAATGAGACACAGGACAGCAGCAGGAATCAGCTGTTCCAGCTCTGCCTCCCTCAGCCCAGGCCAACACAACACCCTGAGACAAAGGAGCAGCTCTCAGGCTCCTGATTTAGCACTTCCCACCCCATCCCAGGGCTCCAATGGCACAGCACAGCTTCCTCTGTCACTGCAAAGGCTTTCTCTGTGAGCACACACTGCTCCCTCAAGAGGAACATTGGAATGTGGTGCCCAGAGCAGCCAGGACAGGGGAGAAATCTGCTTTCCCTCCTTAAATGTACAACAATATCAATTTTCTTCCATGTGGCTCTAGAACCAAGGAAACTAAAGCTAGAAACTAAACCAAAGCTCTGCTCCTGGCAGGGTTACTCATGGCAGCCCACGGGGGTCCCCAGCCTGGCCAGCAGCCACCGGCAGCCACCACAGTGACACTGGGAAGGGCTGTTGAGGCTGCACCGGGGCAGTGCTGTCAGTCTGAGTTACTGAAACCAGGACAAAGGAAAACAAACATGCCATAAAATAGGGAAAGGACATACTGGATCAGGGACAAATGTTTTGTTCTAAGATGACTTTTTGTAACAAAGGAACATAAAATCAGAAGCTGAAATAGACCTGAATACCCTAAACACCACATAAAGCCAAACTGGCAGCTGCAGGAATGAGATTCTAATCAGGGCTTTGTAAAGATCTCTGTTTGTCTCTCAATTTCACTATTACATAATGTTTCCTTGCAGAGAATTTTGTCCAACTATAATCACGAAGAATCACTTGATTCTTTGGGGGAAACTTTAGGAAGTGACATCCCTCCACCCCACAAATTAACTCAGCTTCCGTTCCATGTGCAAATGCAGAAGGTGCATGGAAGAGGGAAGCTCTTACCTTAATGGTTTTGTCTGAGGAGCCACTGAAGAGCAAGTCTCCTATGGAGTACACACACAAACACCACACAGGGCCCTGGTGACCCACAAAGGTCCCCTTGCACTTGAAGATCTGCTGAGGATCATAGGCTGCAGAAAAGACAGTCAGGTGAGGGAGGGAGAGCAGTGCTGCTGCTCTGCACACCTGTGCACACCCAGGAGGGCTCCCTGGGCATCCCCCACACTCAGCCCGAGGGAATGGGGACCACAGGGATACTCACATCCAAGGATGCCCATGTTGAGGCGAGCATTGATGTGGGAGAGCTCATCCTGAAAAACACAAGCAGCTGTGTGAGCTGCAGAGCCATCCAGGCCAGCATGCCCTGGGCATGGCTTTGGGACTGTCCCCTCCACTGCTACAACCCCTCTTGTCTTCTTGACTCCCAGAGGGCCCTTCCTCAGTGGCCAACTCATCCTCTGACCAGAGGTCTCTCCTTCACGACTCTGTGACTGCCACAATCCCTCTGTCACCTCCCTCCAGAGACCACACAGCTCTGACAGTACCTCAGACCTGCGCTAAACTCTTCAGTATTCAGATGGGCCCAGAAATACCTTTCAGGACACACTGTCCTCACTCTGCTTGGATCTGCTTATCTCCCTGGTTTCTGCAGGCAGGGAGGAGGGTACAATGCCCCTGTAAAAGGCCCAGGCTTTGGAGCAGAAGGCTCTCCCCAAAGCCTCCCCCCACTGCAGGAGAAGCTTAGTTAGGAGCAGAGCCAGCTAACTCCATCCCAGGGCCCCTGCTCACATTCAGCATGGAGGCGTCCCTGCGGAATTCCATCAGGTCCTCGCTCAGCTTGCTCTGGTTCTCATCCAGCACATCTGCAAGAGAGAGGGACAGGCCCACAGTCACTGCAGAGCCACTGATGGCATCCCAGGGAACAGGGAGAGGGCACCCACTGCCACCCAACTCAGAACACTGCTGCAATCAGCAGGGAAAGCAACTCTGCACTGCACCACCCAAAGAGCTGCCCTGTCCCTACAGCTCTGACCACAGAGCTCCTCTGGTGCAGACTCACCAAACTTTAGCTCCAGGTTCTTCTCCAGCTGGTCAATTTTCTCGGAGAGCTTCCCCAGCATGGAGCGCAGGAAGGCAATCTCCTGGTCCTTCTGGGCCATTGCCACCTGCATCTCATGGAAGCGATCGTCTGTCTGCTGCAGGAACTCCTTCAGACCCTCGAACTTGCACGTCTCCAGGTGGGTCTCGTACGTGTCCTGGTTTCCTATGAACGTGCACCTGAAGGGAAGACAGATGCTGGCTGGAGCGGGGCTCATGTGGAGATTCCTTGCTCAGCTGGCTCCTCAGTAAAGCTCCAAGGCTTGTGTGGGTCCCCAGCTGCCCTGCTCCTCCTGCCAGCAGCAGGGATACTGTGGTTCATGATCCTTCAAAGGGTGGACTTGATAATCTTGGAGGTCCTTTCCCATTTTAATGACTATATGATCCTGCTGGGACAGGCCAACTGCAGGACAAGAGAGGCCAAGTGGCTCCCATTCTTCCAGCCAGGGCATTGGTCCCAAGCTGGACTGTCTGTCTGGGCAGTTGCAAGGAAGAGCAGATCTTGGGCAGGAGACAGAGTGTGGAGTCAGTTTGCTGCGTTCACCAGGAGCCATAAAAACCAGTGGAAAAAACTGCAGCTGACCTCAGGAGATGCTGACTTGGGCCTGCAGCATGGCACAGCGTCAGGGCTGCTCTGCCAGGACTTGCCTTGCCCTGCCTCTGCCAAGACATGGCTTAGAATCATGAAATCACAGAACTCCTGAGGTTGGAAAAGGCCTCTAAGACCATCAAGTCCACTCGTTCCCCCAAGGCCACCACTAACTCATGTCCCCAGGTGCCACATCTACGTGGCACTAAAATTCCTCAGGAATAGGGACTCCACCACTGCTCTGTGCCAGTGCTGGAAAAACTTTGGGTGAACCCTCTTCTTGCAACAGCAAACCCAAGCAGGGGCTGCCCTGGGGCTCGGGTGACAGGGAACCCTCAGAGGAAGATCAGCACTTCCCTTGCCCTGGGACAAGGACTCGTTGGCAAGACACTGCCATGGTGCTTGAATTACCCTTGTACTCATCCCCCTCTCTTCATGCTCTCACTCTCCTCCAGCCATTCTGCCTGAGCACTCACCCTCCTCTTCACTGGGCACCATGACCTGCCTGCTTCCACCCAGAGGCTCCAGGGCTGCCTCCTGCAATCCCTGTGAGCCTGAGCTCAGCCTCAGGCCAATGCACAGCACTGGGGAGAGCTGCTCAGAGGCCTGGGGGCCATCCCAAGGCTGCAGCAGCCAAAAAGCAGCTCAGTAATGAGCTCAGTGCGTCTTCCCCACCCAAAAGCATCAGCTCCTTACCCGTATTTGGAGTGGGGACACTTGATGTGCTCGCACTCTTTCAGGTGAGCCTCCAGGTTCATTTTGAGGAGGGGAGGGCAGCTGGGGTTGTTGGGGCAGCGCACGGGCCTGTAATCACAGCTGCTCTCATGATCCCTGCACATGAAGAGAAGCAAAGGCAGGGAAAGTCAGCAACAAGAAAAAATGAATAGGAACAACACAGATCATCGGGAGAGGAGCAAACCAGCCTTGGGAGGCTGTCAGGTGATCCAAAGCCTCCTGCCCCGAGACTGCAATTCCAGCTTTAAATTCTCATTTGGCCAGAAAATTGAGAGTAATAATAGGCCACATTTTCACAGGGCACATCTACTTCTGCAGCTGATGGGCTGAGTCTTCAGGAAGCCATCAACACCAGGCAATGGACAGGGAAAACAGGGAATGCATTTAGGATGGGGAGGAAGATAAATTTCAAATTTGTAGGATATAACCAAGATAATTCCTCTTAAAATAAGAATTCCAAGTTCTCTACTTGACCACAGACACAGAGTTTCATCCCAGATGTGAGCAGAAAACATCTGCCTCCATCTGGACTGTCCCCTGAAGCCACCCTGCCCATCCCACACGCTAGCATACCCAAACAGAGCAGCACTGGCAGGAGCTGCATGGCCCCAGAGCCTCAGGGCAGCTCGGGAAGGCCAGGCTGGCAGAGCCCTTTCCCTGGAGAGGCTGCAGGCTGGAACAAGCACTCACTTCCTGGCACTCAGTTTGATGGTGAAGGGGCAGCCACGGGGGTCCACTTCGAAGGCAGTGGGCTTGCTACTGGCCGCGGGCCGGCAGCCGTACTTGCAGTGGATGAACAGCTCCCCGATCTGCTCGGCCACCGCGATGTTGTTCACCACCACCGTCAGCTTGGCGTTGTCCACGGGGCACTTCTCTGCCACGGAGGGAAGGATGACACAGTCAGTGAGGGCTGAGACAGGGCATGAGCGTTTCCCAGAGACCCTGTGTGGAAATTGTATTTTTCTGCCTTCCCTGGTCAAGTCAGCCAACTCCCAGGTGAGTGGTCATGGAATGAGCCAGGAATATTCACCCAGGGTCTGCAAGCCATTATCTTTGGTTTGTCTTGGGTCTTGGAAAAGTTACAGTTTATGTTAATCCACAATGATTTGAGGGAGCTGCCAATGAAAGAAGCTCACACTGATTTGGACTACCTTGTGCTGGCTGAAGGGTGAGTGTTCACAGGCAGGGAGCACAAATCAGCAGATGCCCCATCCATAACCTGCTCCCTCACCCAGGCCTGGGCTCAGCTCCTGCTGCCAGCAACCCCTGAATCCCAGAATTCTTTAGGTTGGAAAAGACCTCCAAGATCATTGAGTCCAAGCCTTGGACCGATCATCACCTTCTCAACTGAGTGCTGCCACATCTAGTGTTTTATTGAACACTCCAGGGATGGGGACTGCAAATTGCTACAGATCTGTGGGTTGGGTTGATACAGCAGAGCACCGTGAGGGGATTAACATGCAAAGCAGAGGGACCTAGACCATATGGAACACAAAAATCTTAAGGCAGAAAGAGCTGCTGCTTTGCAGGACTTCCCAGGGAGCCTCCTCAGGGCCTGCTATTCTGGTAATGCCAATGGCTTGGCTTTGTGCTCAACAAGAGCTTGTCAAGAGAGGCACAGGCTTGTGCCAAAAAAAAGGGCTTTTTTTGCAGGCAGAGTCCGACCCAAGCAGTATCTGGTTAGCCCAGACCAGCAGCCAGGGGCTTGGGCTCTCCCAGAGTTCTGCAAGAGCTGGGTGAGCTAAAGCAGCTCAATGGGGCTCAGTCAGGGGCCAGAACCCTGGCGCTGAGAGGATGGGGGAGGAGGGGTTGATGCCAAACGTGGCCCCTGGTTCTTTATCCAGGCAGCCATAGAAAGCCGTCAGTTTGAAATCAGTGGGTCAACTCTGGGCAAGACATGTATTATCCTGGGATTATCCATTGCATATTCCCAGATCTGAGAACATCCTGTGCCCAGGAGCAGGGCCCAGCCCTCTCTGCAGTGCCCATTCTCCAGAGTGTACTACCAGCCCCCAGCTCCAACCCCTCACTGCTGCAGTGGCACATCTGACTGACAGCTTGTTTTAAGCCCTTTGGACATTTTTCTGCAGGTTTCTCTTTAGGTGAAAGCAAATAAACCAGAAAATAACAGTGTTTTGGCTGCATCACACAAGAACAGTTCTGTACTCACCAGATGTTAAGGCACATCTCCTGCAAAATGTGTGCTGTGGAGACAGAGAGGAACAGCAGCGTCAGCGTAAAACGAGAGCAGCAAATTATTCCCTGTGGCTAATGATGGGAAAGGTGGGAGATACCAAAGCCTGTGGCTCTGGGGCCCCAGCAGCTGTTCTGCCTGTTTTAGCTCAGCACCACAGGGCAAACCCAGCTGCTTGCTCAAGCAGCACAGGTCCTGCTCCTGAGAGTACTGAACACACAGTTTGGAGCTTTGATGTTCTCCCTGTTCAGGATCAGGCCATGACTGTGGTACAAGCCAAAGCCAGGGGCATGTTATTCACAGAATCCTGGAATGGTGGGGGCTGGAAGGGACCTTAGAGATCATCAAGTTCCAATTCCCTGCCATGGGCAAGGACACCTTCCACTAGACCAGGGCTCAGAGCTCCATCCAGCCTGGTCTTGAACACATCCAAGTCCTTCCTACCCTCCATGTCTGCATAGGGTTTCTCTACTTCCCTCCACTTTAGCCCACGTCATCCCTCTCATTCCCCTGAGAAGCCCTCAAGGGAAAGGGCAAGGGGAAGCCTGGCCTCTCCCTGTCCTTGCCCAGTCAGCCCATCACATCCATCCCTCTGGAGCCCTTCTAAGGCAACAGAAGCTGCCCTGTCCTGCTGTCAGGCAGATGGAACAGCTGGTTTGTAAGCCCATTAAATGCTCTGTAAATTCGAGCACTTTAAATAGCTCCTCTCTCTGTTCTGACAGTTTAACTTGACAAAGTAGCAAACACAATCTAACACACTAATGAATATAAAGGCTGCAGCATTTCACTGGTCCTGATCCTGTCCCATGGATTCCCTGGAGCCTCCTCAGCCACATTCCCCTGCTACAGAGCCAGCTCTTGGCAGGGCTGTGAGTCCCTCTCTGGAGCTGTTATCTGCTGCCCTGCTCCCATGGCCTTTTCCTGCCCGGCACAGCTGCACCGAGCTCCCTCCAGAGCTGCCAGACCAGGACTGCAGATGAAGCCAGGCTGCTTCCTGCAGTCAGGTTTTTTCCACATTAACCAGTAAATCTCAGTGTCTCTGTGCAGAGCTGCTTACTGGAACAGTGTAGCCAAACTGCTCCCAGCACTTTTGGGGAATAGCACCCTCACTGCAATAAACAATCCTGAACTCTGCTGCTGTTGCTACAGCCCCATCCTGGTGTTTAGAAGCACGTCAGAAGCATTAGAGCCATCTCAAAGCCATCTTTCTTCACAAGTAGCACAGAAGCAGGAATAATATACAGCTTCTATTAAATCCCAGTAAAATGGAATCCAGAAGAATATTCATAATACCCTGTGCCTTTCATTTGAGGATCTCAAATCCCTTTGCAAGCATTAACTAAATGAAGCTTCAAGCCATTCTTGTTTTATAAGCAACACTTCCTTCACAACTGAAGCACAGCCATTCCAGGGGTGCCCAGGAGCTCCTGCAGAGCCCTTCAGGAAGAGTTTTTGACCTCATGGAAGAAGGCACAGCGAGGAGACTGAAGATGACCAGGACTGGGTGGCTGACAGTACAGTTCTCCTGGGAAAAGCCACCCCATTTTAAGCAAGCCCTAGTTTTGCTTGACAGTCCCCAGGGTGAGACAGAGGAGACAGTCCAGGCTTGGCTCTGGCTCACACAGGATATTTGGGAGAGCCCTGCCTTACCCCACAGGTTGTGATGACTGGATCCTTAAACACACTGCAGCACAGCTGGCAGCACAGCTTCACAGACGGCTGCTCTGCAAACACCAGGGGCTCCTGCAGGGCACACAAAGGGACAGAGACAGCAAGGATTAGTCCAAACCAAGAGCCTGCAGCTTTGCAGGAAGGAATAACAAAACCCTTCACAAGTGGTGAGCCTGGTGAGCCTGGTGAGCCTGGGGAGCCTGAGGCACACTGAGGATTTCATCGTCTCAACATAAAATTCTGTCTGGATCTGCTGAGTTCCAGTAGGGGAAGAATGAACTTGGGAATGGCTGGAGACAAAGTGGAGGCCACCAGCATCTGGCAGGATCAGGACATGACAGCAAACTGCACAGAACAACTTCTTTGACAACGATTTGAGTCACCAGAACTGCATGAGCTGCACTGACTGGGACTTTGTCCTTGGTTGGACTGAATGTAGAGCTGTCAAAATTGTACAGAGCCTGAGCTCAAAAGCAATTTTAAAGCAGCCTGCACTCATGTTTTTGAAACACTCTGAAGCAAGGGCTCCTTTATTCCTTAGGAAGCAGAAACAACATTGTTTCTGCTGCAATGGGCCCATCTCTCCATTTTGTTTACCAACTAGGACTGCCAGCACAGGGCTCCAAGCACATCCTCCCAGAGCACCACGGCTCTCCAGGGCTCCAAGCATGTCCTCCTGGAGCACCAGAGCTCTCCATGCTCACATTCCAGAGCATTTCCAATCAATCTCTGCAGTTTGCTCTGTCTTTTCATCCTGTGCTGCTCTCAGAAATGCAAACACAGCCCCCTGGGTTCCTAAATATGAAACACACTCTTATCCCAGATCAGTGGCAGAACGCCGCCTGACCTTTTATTCATTCAGTTTGGGGTTGGTTACTGGGTCACAAGCTAAGCTCAGTTTAAAAGTATCCTCCCCCAACATGTAGACAATTACTTGCACCCTCCTGGGGCTTACAATCAAGTCAGTGGGGTGCCACACAGCCCTGAATGGGGACGGGGCTCCAAATCCAAGGGGAATTGTATTTCTCTTGCTGCCGGGGGCCAGACCACCCTGGGTTGAGCCTTGCAACCCATCCTGCTCTGCTGCAGGGCCAGGGAATCACACAAGACTTTGCAAAGACTTACAGTTTTTCTGGGAAGCAGAAAAGCCTCACCACTCTCCTCACTTTCCGGGCAGGGAAATGGTACATAAGGAAGCAAAGTCAGTGGTGGAAACAAAGTTAAAAGCAGGAGTCTGAGCCAGGCGCTGCACTAAATCTGCTTGTGAGAGCTCTGCGTACTCATGACAGTCCACTAAGTTACTCTTTTGACACTGAGCTTCCTAATCCTGCTCCTTCAGACAATCCCAAATACCTACTGGCTCCTCCTCTTCCTCATGGAGTGAGAACGTGGAGCGCAAGGACATGTTGGACTCGGAGTGCAAGGAGCGGACGGAGATAGCGGAGTCGGAGCGGCGCGGGGTGCCGATCGGAGGCTGCGGACACAGAGCAGCTCTGGTCAGTGCAAATAATTCCCAAACTCCAGGCAAAGCCTTTAAGTTCAGTTTTCCCCCTCGATGACACTCAGCTGCTCCATTCCCAGCTCCATTGAGTGGCCCTGCTGCTGCATGCCCTTCCCTGCACCGTGCCCGGAGACAGGAATCCCTGTTAGGGGTTTAACTCCCTAAGCCAGGCTGACATCAAAATTCCAAACATATCACTTTCTCCAAGGTGCATTCCCTGCACACTTACCGTGCACACCCGCAAAGCAACGGCCTGGAAGAATTAATCCTTCATGGAAAGCTCCGTAAATCTCCCCCAGAGACTGCTCCAGCTCCTGCAATGCCTCTAATCTCTGCAGCAGCACTTGTTGTTGCACTCGCTATCTAACTTCTGCCAAATTTCTTTGCGTAAGTGTGGAGACTTCCTTCTATTGAATTCTCTGTGAGCCCGGCTCTGCCGCTTCCTGCTCAGGAGGGGAGAGCGGAACGGACACTGCGAGCACCAATCCAGAGAAATCCCTCTGGCTACAGCGGCCTTGGGATTGGCTTTGAGGGAATGCTGCTGCCGGAATATTAACCAGCAGCACACCTCCGAGTGTGGAATATCAACCACCAGCACGTAGCCCAGGTGCCATTTGGTGTCAAAGCACCACTGAAGATTGCAGACCATGGGATGATTGGATTTGGGGACTCAGTGCAACTGGGAGTGCAGCCACTGCAGGGTTACTCTGGAAGAGACGCTGCTGGTGGACTGGAAAAGGTGCAGAGAGGAGGAATAAAGGTCTTCCATGAGCAGAATGGATGCTTTGACAAAGAAATGGGAGAATGAAGCCAGAAGCTTCAGACACTTCAGACAAGGGATGATGGATGGGCATCTGCACGTGTTACTCCTTTCCAAAGCTTGGCTGTAGCCTACGTCAGTCTCTAGCTCTGAGGAGTGCTGGCTGGAAGGAGCTCTGGAGATCCCTGGCTGCCCACGGGAAAAGGGACTCTCCCTGGCCCTGGCCCAGGCCAGGCCTGGCACTGCCCAGCGGGAACAGGGAAAGCTGCACGGACCACGCTCTGCTGAGTTCCTGCACCTTGTGAGCAAAACTATTTTCCTCGTGTTCCTTCTGAGCCTTATAAGCTGCATTCTGTGTGCCTGCCCTGGGTGAAAGTGGGTGACATCAGACCCAAGGACAAAGGCAATGCAGGAGGGCAGTGGGGCCGGCAGGAAATTCAGCAATGAAAGCTGCAAGATGAGGTTCAGAGGCTGCTGCCTTTCCTGGAGACAAAGCACGCTGCAGTCCGAGTGCAGCCCGGCTGGGCTGGAGAAGAGGAGCAGACCAGGATCCTGCTGGTTCCTCACATTGCTCAGCTGCTTCATTTTTATGAAGGAACTCAGAAATGCTGCATCTGCTTAGAAGCCAAAGCATAAATGTCTTTCTCTTAAAGACAGCCTATTTATTGACTAAACAGGTAAACCTAAAGGAGGAATGGTTATAATGAGGTAAATCAATTTTATGTGTATCCATTAATTTTATTATTTTCCTCCACTAGTAGCAGAAAGTATTAAAATAACAAGAATGACTGTGCATAGTTCCCCCTCTGGGGGTGACAGGGGGGTGAGGGCAGCAAAGGCAGGCTCTGCAGGGAAGCAGGTTTGTCACCAGCAACATCCAGTGAGGATCACCAAGGAGAGGGGGGACTGCAGCACTCCAGCACTTCCAGGAGGCAGGGGTGTGAGACACAGACAGTTTGTGTAAGTGTGGGCTCAGCTCCCTGTGTCCTGGTTGGGGTAATGGTGGTGTTAACTGCACAGGAGGGAGGGGATGTGCTGAGAAGGATCCCACACTCCCCCTGGGCTGTGGGGACAACACAGATGGCAGAGGGTGTGCTGGCAGTTCCAGATCCTCTGGGTATCTGCAGCCTTGGTTTTGCTAAGCAAATAAGGATAAAACTCGAGACCTTATTTCTGCACTAAACATCAGGCATGCCTTCAAACAGCCCAAGGATGGAGCACTCAAACTTCTGATGGAGGACGGAGAGTTTTTTGCTGGTAATTCAATCCAGCCCCTGGCTAAGAGGTGAAGCTCCCTGTAAACAACAGACTTCGGACAGCCAGGCAGCCTCCATCCACACCATCCAATTGTTCCAATATTCAGCTGCAATCTTTAGCTGCAGTTCTCATCACCTCAGCTACAGGAGCAGCCTCCAGGTGAAGGCTCCAGCTCCATGTAGGCACAGCAAGGTGGGAACCTGTGGTACTGTGTCCAGTAATCCCTGCCTTGCACACAGAACACACTGCTCTGCTTTTGTTTCATTAACAGCAGCTTTAAAAGGAAAGAAAAAGGGCTGGTGGAGGTCACAGGAGGGCTCTGACTTGTCTCCAACTGTCTCTCTGATGGCTGAGAAGCGCTTGGCAGCTTCTGGAGGAGGGAAAACTCAGTGATGAGGAAGGGAAATCCCAGATTATTTCTTGACAAAGCAAATGAAGCTTCCTAAGAGGGTTAAGTGAGTCTGTCTGGAGCAGCAGGCAGAGCATGACCGGGGCGGTTCTGGTTTGTCAGCATCTCACACTGCTTCTTGAACCACTCATTAATCCTCTCACTATTTTTGCTAAAGAATATTTAACACTCCAGGGAAAGTGGGCTGAGACTGTCCAAGAGGATTGAAGCTGGCTCTCAGCAGAGATCTCCCCCATTCTTGGCTGCACACCTCAGTTCCTGCCAGTGAGGTTTTCAAAGGAGTTAAGGAGTTTCTTCATCAGACCTGGCTAACTGAAATACCCACAGCATCCCCTCCTCTGGAAAAATTCTCCCCTCTGCCCTGTGAGAATTACCCAGCTTGTGAAAAGGGCACTGTGAGCCCAGCACTCAGCCCACGGGTCCGTGCTGACAGCCAGGGGTGGCCTGAACACTGCCTCAGCTTGTGGAGTCAGTGGTGGGCTGGAGAGCTGCATTTGCCAAGGACACCAGGCAAATTTTCAAAGGACTTGTGAGAAAAAAGACCAACAACAAACAAAACCCCTACGGGCTCACATAAAACACAGCAAGATCTCTGAGCAACAGAAGGAACTTTATAGGATGCTGACAATAAAATTCTTCACAATCTGGTGTCATATTTATTTTAAGAAGTGCTGCAGCTTACTGACCCCAGTCTCTGCCAGTGCCTAACTCCAGCAGCAGTGATCCATTTATGCCTGGATTGGAAATTGGGTCTTGTAACCTGACTAAGTCTACCAGTACTTCATTTGAAGTCTGCTACTAACATGCTTAGATCTAAACAGAGCTTGTGGTTGTGAGATGTGGCTGGAGCACCACGGACAGAAGGTCCAGCCTTGGAGCTGTCCATCCTCTCACCAAGGTTTGCTTTGCTGTTGCTGGTCGCGATTTAATTGATTTAGCTAATTTAATTTCTCTCCGAGCAGCTAACCCTGGAGCCTGTTGAATCACTAAATTCCCCAAAATGAACTTACTCAGAAGTGAGTAACAAAACAGGATACAAAACTGGGAACTGCTTTTTCACCAAGATACTGTGGTGGAAATGGTTTGTGTGGAAAACCCAGCACAGCACGGAGTGCCCAACATCCCATTCTGCAGGTTCCAAACCCGCTCCCTGTGGTCAGAGGCCCCATCTGCAGGTGGGAATAGGAATGGATTCTATGGCCATAACTACAGAGCCAGCTGGGATCCATCCAACAAGACGAGAGCCTGGCCCCAGTCATAGCCCAGACATCCCCAGCAGGGGCTGTTTCCTCCCAAGCTCCCTGCTCTCCCAGGAGCTAGGCACACCCTCACAAGAAGGCTGTGGGATTTGTAGTTCCCAGGTTTTGGATCCACATAACAATTTCAAGCAGTGTGAAAAGCAACACTGGCAGCCTAAAGCCCCAGGTCAGAATGAGCTGCTTTCTCCTGGCACCAACCACAGGAGCAGCCAGGAATGCTGAGGTTGGTCCTGCCTCTGGGCATGTGTAACACAGAGAATGATGAGGGAGGCAGGGGAGTTCAGAGGAGCTCCAGACACCTCTCATTTCACTTCTAATCAACTAAGCCAGTCAGGAGGGTCCTGACAACACCTACCATGCCATCATCCTCGTCCCGTGGGGAGTAGGTGAGGGTGCTGGAGGAGGATGGGGTCCGACGGTGCTGCTTGAAAGTATTGGTCCCGTCAGCTTTAAGTGGAGTTAAAAAAGAAAAACAAGCATTTAGGCTCCTCAGAAACATTTCCAAGCTATGGGCCAGCTTCTGTAGCTGTAAGTGTTCCTTAGAAAAAGAAAAGACCAGGGGTTCTCCAACACTGGTTCATGATTGGACATATCAGCACAGGTAGAACAACCCTGATTTCTGAGAGTCTGCCCAGAGAAGAGCACAGATAATATTCTGTCAGGTTCACAGGTTAAAAATACTATTAAAAGGAAACTTTATACTCCCACGTATCTCAGTCACCAATAAAAATTGCCTGGATCCAGGGAGGTCTGGATATCCTTGAGGCACAGGGGAGGCATGCTAAATTAAATATGAGATATTTGTATAGAGACCACGTTACTGACTTGTATAGAAGTCTGAATGTAAATATTTGTGAGTCCAAAACCATCCAGAGTCCAGGACAAACGTAATCCAAACATTTTTCTCGGATAGATGTTCATTTCCTTATCTAAATCACTGTCAAGTCTTTTTGTCTCTATTAAAGGATGGATATTTGTATTCCAAAATGAAACCAGAGCAAGCTTCTTCCTACATTCACCCCACGTGCCAGGGCTCAGGCTCCCCTCACCTGCTGAGCTTTGAGGAACACGGCACAGGAATTCTAAATGAGCAGGGACATTTGCATGCCCTCCTGTGTGAGCTAAAAATGGCCACGGGGTTTTACCAAAGCTCCAGAGTGACTCACAGTCAGGCACGGAGTGAAGATGGAAATTTTCAGCATTGGTGATGATTGTCACAGGGATCAATAGAATTTGGTGCTGTATCAAACCAGTATCAAACCCTGTTGTACTGAAACCTACTCTGTTTTCAGCAGGAGTTTCCCAGTGGTACCGCTCAGTCTGCCTGAGGAGAGAAAATTCCTGTGCCTGCTCATTTCCATCACGTCAGGTAACTTAGGCTGCATAACACCAAACCCAGCCCCTCAGCACCTGGTTAATGACCACAGGGATTCTCCCAACAGCTTTATGATCTGTAAAACAACAACCCTGGGATCCCACACAGTGCTCTGGGGAGATACTGTACACAGGAAATACTCACGCTTAGTGATGGTGGTCACAGCAGAGAAGGCTGGTCCAAAAGTCGTTTCCATTCTTGTCTGAAATATTGAAAAAATGAATGTCAGGACATTTAAAGCCTTCAGACTTTGCCTGAGTTGGTGAAATACTGCATACACCATTCTCAACTTTTATCTGTGAATGGTGAGATTTTAAGCAGCAAGAAAATATCATATTTCAAAAGAAAGGAAGCAGCCCCGTCCCCTCTCTGTGGCACCAGCAGGGGCCTTACCCCGTTAGTGTTTTCAGAAGTAGTGATGTTTGTTGTGCCACTGGAGAAACGATTGTAGCGAGCGTTCTTGTTTGAGCTCATAATCTAGGCCAGCATCTGTTAGTCATGGGAAGCTTGCTCTGTGGAAGAAAAAGGACACGAAGGGGGTTAGGTTTGTTGTGTGTATTTTCCTGGGCTTAGAGAACACTCTCCTGCAGCATTAAGCCCAAGTATTTACCCAAACTCACATAAACCTGGATTTTCAGAAGCAAGAGGCGAGGACAAAATCAGATTCCTTCAAATCGTTCCTGGATGAGTATTCAGCATTTTTAAAATATATTATCTTTTAATAAGAGCCTCATTTCTCTCCCTCCACTGTTTCATTAGGCTCAAGTTTGCAAACTCAAGAATTCCACAACAATAATCTGCAGAAACACATGGAGTTTGCGTTCTTTAACCTCTGCTGAAACCTGATGCTGCTTCAGGGCACAATTATGCTGCTGTCCCAGCAAATCTGACGAGATGCTCTCAATCTCCTTCAGAGCCAGGACATCCTCAGGAAGGAGCTGCAGCTCCTCTGCCATCACACAGAGATGCTCCTGGCTCAGGAAGGCAGGAGTTTCCCTCAGAGACAATGCTCAGCCAGGCACCAGGGAGGTGAAGTGTCTCAGGTGTTTCTAGCAGTTGGTTTTCTCTTATCTGGGAGTCCTAAATCTCCAAGCTCTTTATAAAGACTGTGATTTCTCCACTTTACAGGAACGGTAACTGAGGCTCAGAGAGAAACAGGATCCCACCACACAGCTGTGACTTGGGATTTGTCCAGGGATTCCCACCTCCCTGGAGATCCCTGGCACACAGGGCTGGGCACATCCTGCACATGCATTTTAAACACTGCAAAGGTGACACTCGAGCTGCCCTCAGCCAAGGCTCTGCTCAGGGCCTGACACAGCACTTCCTGGTGCTCCCTGCAGCTCTGGATCCAACAGCTGTCAGGCAGCCAGGAACAGCAGCAGCAGAATCCTGAGCAGGGAATTGCCGCTCAGGTCTAAACTCTCAGAAACAACTATGGTCAAAAATCATAAAAAAACAAAATTCCAAAGAAAAACCAAACAAACAGAAACCCTGAAACCAAACCCAAAACCATCTGAAAACCAGGGATCTGGATAATGTTTTCCATACACGTGACAGCACTGTCCTGGCTGCTTGCAAATGCCAGATCCCTGAGGAGATGCTGAGCACAGAGTCTGGAGTTGTCTCAAAAGCAGCAGGAATGAGGCAGAGTTGTGCTGCTGCATCAGGGAGACCTGCAGAGTTTAAAGCTGGGCTCCAGCAAGCCAGAAGTTTGTCTTGGGCCATCAGATCCTTTCATTCCTGTCCGTGTTCCTGAGGGCACAGAGAGCAGAGGGAACCAGGAGGGTGGGAGGTGGAAGAGGGCAGTCAAAGGGTTTGGGCCACTGGCCATGGCCCCATGAGATCTGAACCCCATTCACTCAGCCTCCCTCCCTCTGGCAGCCTTGGAGGAGCCACTGCAACTCTCGGCTTCCTCCCAGCAAAAAAATCTCCCTTCTGCACAAGCCTGAAGGTTCCCCTCTTCAACTACAAAGCCTGAAGATGAGAGGTCTCCAGCTCGGGTTTCCAGATGAATCAATGCTCATAAATTAAGCAAAGCAAGTACTTCCACGAGTGATAGCACAAACTGCCACATTTCCTGGGATTTCTCGTCTTAAGGTTGCATTACCTCATGTCCAATAACATGTGTATCCCTAAAATCCCCCTCTACAGCTAGCAGTACTGGGCTCACCACTCTCCTCCTCCCATTATTGGGTGGAAGAAGAGAAATATTCCACTTTACAGGGATAAGAATCCATGATCCCTTTTTCAGAGAACCTCAGCAACACCTACCCACGCACCCTTTATCCTGCACCACTCAAAGGCAGGAGCAGGGATATGCTCCCACTTCATCAGCCATATCAGTTAAGGTTAAGGGAACCTTGCATATCAAATATTCCTCTTGTGGTTTAGGGCAAAGTCAGTCCCAGATGGAAAGAGAAGAAGCCCATCCTGATGGAGGATCACAGGCTGCCTGGAGACTCAGGCAGAGCTTCGTTCCCTCTCATTTTCAGGGTATGTATCACCTTCAGATGTAACAGATGGAGACTCAAGCAATGGGATACACTCAGAGACAGGGAAAACAAAAATGGGGATAACTGACAGCAGGAGGAGTTCTGTGGTATTATTAAACTTTGGATCAGACATGCCACAAGTAGCGACTGCAGCCACTTGAGCCACTGCAATGACCCTTCCAACCCTGCCTGGGAACCTCCAATAAATCCAAAGTGAGGGAGGGAATGTGGAATACAGGCATTTTCCATTCACTGTTTATGAGCATGACCTGTGCCTGCAGCTTGGCTGAGCAAGTTACCTGCAGTAGCAGCAGGGAGCCTGCTCGTGTCTGCTCTGAGCAGAGACCAGAGGAATGTGAGCAACGGAAAAAATGTTGAGCGGAATATCAGCCAGGCTGCACAACACCAGCTGCCACAGCAATATCTGATTTCAGCCCAAACCTCTGCACCCACCACAGGCAGGAGCATTTCAGCAGAGCAGACATCTCTCCAGAGCATTGTCTGACAAGCTCCTCACATCTTCCTTTCCATCTGAGAACCTTTTCCAACTGATATCAAAGGATTTAAAAGGAGGCAGGAAAGAGCTGATGTTGTCAACTCTAATACCAGCTTCCTACAGCACTTGCAAAAATCTCTACCAGATCGCTGCACCTTTGCTTGGCATTTGAACCCTGCCAACTACACTGTCCTGTGCTCCCAGGCCTGGAGGATAAGTGTCCCTCTTGGGTGGCTGGTGTTGGGAAACCAGCCTGTGATCCAGATTCTCCTTGTCTGGACTTATCTTTTTTATTTTTTTTTTAACATGCAACATCAGTATTTTTTACAGGAAAAAGGAAGCTGTGAGGACCCAATATTCACTAAATCCCACAGCTGATCATAACCAAATGTGAGGAGAGGCAGGGATAGGCTTCAGCATTTGCACATCACAGAGATCAACTCAAGGCTTTTGAAACTCTGTGGGAAGAAAACCCTTAAAATCCTACTGTAGTAATCCAGGCAAGGAAAAACCCAACCACCAGTAGCTGCAGAGGCAGCTGCAGGGGGAAGCAGTGCTCTTTCTCCCCACTGCTGAGGGGAGATCCAACAGGATCAGCCACGGATCACCCCATGACTGTACCTCAGAGCTGGGAGGAGAATCAGGACCAGTGGCCTGGCTAATTCCAGAGTCCTGGGGCCTGGTGGGACCGGCTCAGAACCTCAAGGGTTTGCCCTCCCTCTCCTCAGCCCCAGAATATAAACACACCTTTGGCTATTCCCAGCACTCTACTGAAGATCCTGACAACCAACCTCAAAGCCCAGACTTTGAGGGGGGACATGGCATGAGGAGAAGGAATGGAGTATCCAACTCCCCACAAATGTCCCGATCAGGAGCCAGTTCCCAGCACAGGAACCACGCCTTGGCACTGCTGGGGTTTGTGCTCTGGCTGCACTCTGGAAGAGCCACGGGCACAGCCCTGGATCCTGCAGGGAGATGTGACACAGCAGGGAGTGGCTGGCAGCCACAGTGCCCCACACGGCACAGTCACCTTTCCAAGACACCAGCAACAGTCTCCCCGTCACACAACCATCAGTCCTTGGGTCTCAGTGACTTGTCCTACACCTGCTGGGTCTTCCTTTCCTCCTTCTCTGCCCACTGAGGCTCTCTCCAAGGTTACTCACCCACAAGGAAACTGCTGGGCTGGCAAAGTGTTCCACAGCAGGAGTCCTTGCCACTGTGAAAGGCAAGCGTGGGTTGTCCTGCCCTGGCTGGAACAGCCTCTGGCTGACGTGAATTTCCTTATCTCACAGCTTGGGTATTTATGGCATAAGATGCAAGCTTCTGTTCCTCTTACAACACTGCATGCAGAACAAGAAGGGTTACACATCCTTGGGAGTATTGGCACATACCCAGGGAAATACTTCAATGAAAGCTCCAACAGCTCCATGGGACAAGGGCAAAGCACGCAGGTGCCAAGGGCCCATTAACTATTCTGTGACCATCAGCACCTCAGGGGCATCTTGTCAGGGTGACAGGGACTATCAGCATCCAGTCTGACCTGTACAGCACAGGTTGTAAGAACGCAGAGCTGCAGCAGATCCCTGAGACAGACACCTCTCATCACACACCCCTCAATGGACACCGGATGGGAGGCAGACAGTGTAGCCCAGTGGGCACTCCTCAGCTCAGGGAACACTAGGCCAAGGTTCCCAAGCACCACAAACACCTCACTGCTCCTGAGTCAGCTTGTTGCAGCTGCCAGGGGAAGATGGTAAATAAAAGCCAGCAGTGAAATCACCTCATCTGCAGGTGACACTCAGCTCTTCTGAGAAGTCAATACCACATTGGTGGTAAAGAACTTAAGAAAAACCCCACAAAACTAAGGAGACAAAGAGGTTGTAGATAAGCTAAAATCTAAAAGACCTGACCCAGCAGGACATTTCTTACACTCTTTAGATGTCAGTCAGTGCAGGAAGGACATAAAACACAAACAGAAGTTCAGCCTTACTGACAGCATGTGGCACCTCCACCTGATCAGTATGTGGAAGAGTCTTTTAACTGTTCATAAGTTTTTCTTATAAGTCACACAGCTTTTCTGAGTGTCTTACAGTGAGACCATAATTGTACTGAGCCATCATCAATAAAAATAAAAGGGATATTTTTAATTGCTGCTACTTTTACCAGTGCTTCCACTGACTGCAGGGCGGTGAGAGCACATCCAACAGCTGTTTGAACACTGCCATGCCTTTGAACAAATGGAGTTCAAAAAGGAAAAGCATTTCACATGGTGCTCTCCCTAAAGGATAATGAAGCCTTGGGATAGAAGAATATTTGGAATACTTCATGTTAAAACCTGAAGCTGTAACTTTCAAATGCTCCCATAGGTGGATCAAAAGTGATTGCTCTGGTGAAACGAAGCACCTCAATTTTCCCAGAAAAATTAAAAATTAGAAGTTAGAACACAGGCCAATATTCAGTGCTGTTCCATGACACAAAAGCTACATTTGAAGCTTTATTTCCATTTCAGGTAACCTGGAAGGATCCACCTGCCACACCATTTTTGTTAGGCAGCCCAGGGCTCAATAGTTCTGACCCTGCAACCAAAATTGTCCTGTGTGGGCTCAGCACCTCCTCAGTCACTGCTGGGCAGGAACAGGCACATTCACAGCTCTGCCACACAAGCACCTTAATCAAAAGGTGCTTTAAAAGTTGGCCTTGCCACTGCAGAGCTGCGTG
Source organism: Vireo altiloquus (assembly GCA_013396875.1). NCBI lineage: Eukaryota > Metazoa > Chordata > Aves > Passeriformes > Vireonidae > Vireo > Vireo altiloquus. The sequence goes on along the minus strand of VZRF01008127.1, from coordinate 99,360 downwards.
CTGTGCCTTTCACAGCTTGTGTTCTTCCACATCCTCCCTCAAAGAACAGGCCCCTTCCAAGACCATCATATTGTTAAACTGTGGATTTGGTGAAGGAAAAAGAATAAAACTCCAACCAACCCCCAAAACCAACAACATCCTCCCCATCCAAGGCAAAAATCTCAGTCCTGCTGCAGCTGCTCAGGAGGGAATGGCCAACACTGTGCAAAGCAGATCTTGATGAAAGAAGATCTTCAGAAGCTGAGAACAGTCACCCACATCACTCACACCACAACTGGTGCTCACTGGTGCTCCTCAGACTTGTCTGACACAGAGAACAAGTGGCTGCCAAGACCCCACAGGGTCCTGTGGGCTGGCTCAGCTCTGCTGTTGGTCTCCCTGCTGCAAATCTGATAGACAGAGGGGCTTGCAACATAAATGAAAACCCTTGAAGACACAGCAGATCAACAGCAAAGACTGGGGATGGAGAAATTTGGCCTCTGTTCACCCAAGGAAGCCAGAGGAATGTTTGTCTCACCTGGATCCTGCTTTCCTGGAGTCCTGCTAGACCCAAAGCAATCAAAGCTCCTTTATTACTCAATTTCTGTGCCATGGCTGAGGCCTTTTCCAATAGCTTTACCTTATAGTTGGCTGCACTGCATCTTCTGGAAAGTTGTAACCACCCCATGGGATTGGTTACACTATGGGATTCTTCCAGATTAAAGTCATAAGAAACCTGAGCCCATAACCATGACTCAAAAAGCATAAAGTATCAGTTCCACCCCCTCTTCCCCCCAACATCCTCCAAAGCTTTGACACCTCATGACACACACTCTTCTCTGCCCTCTGGATGCAACTCGAACACTTCAAAGATCCAGCTGAAATGCATCATCTCCTCCAGAAAAAAAAAAAATCCAGCAAATTCTAGTCACCTGTTTGTTTTTTTTTCTTTTTGGACAGTTTCCTTGGACTTTGCCACTGAGAACAAGCAGGGGTTCAACACTCATGGACCAAACTAGTTATCATGGGAGAAACAGGCACCAAATCCTTGATTCCAAAAGAAATCAGTAGATGTGGACACTTCCACCATGGCAAATCTACTGACAGCTTTCAGACAGAAGCACCACTCAGTGTCCAACAACCCCCAAACACCACGGATTAAACTCTCTCCCCCAGGGTGACTCAGAATTCCAGGGGAGGCAGCAGGACACTGCCTCTCCTCACAAACTTGGCTTCTGTCCTCACAACTCTGCCTAAGGAATATCAAGGATTTCCCACTTCTGAAACACCAAGAACAACCTCAGAACACACTTGCTGGGTTGCTGCAGTCAAGCATTCCACGTCCTTGCAAAGGTCACTCTGAAGGATCATAAAATCAATGTAACAGAGCTCCAGCTGTTGGACACGTCACAGGTACCCACTTCCAAACTGGTGCTGGACTCCAGGTACCTCCAGCTCTCCACTGAGGGATGAAAACAGTTCCTCCCTCACTGCTGAAGCAGAGCAGTTTCCCCAGCAACGTGGCTGACAGCCTGACACCCGGAGTAAACACTTTTCCTTGGGGGAAACTCACCCTTGGCCAGCCCGGAGCGGCAGAGTCCGGCAAGATGCCACCACCATGCCCAATTCCTGAGTTGTGGACAGGCTTTTCCTCGGCCAAAGTGCCTCTTCCGCTATGTGTGTGCGTGTGTGGATCGGTCCCCAGTGATGTAAACACAAAGGCATGCGGAGCAGTGGGCGATATGTAAATCCAGCTGGAAAATCCCACAGCTCAGCCAATCTCCACGCTGCCTCCCAGCTTTGCCCCGGCTGCTCCGGGTTCAGTTTAGTGCAGGAAAAACAACCCTCTCTTAGCACACATGGATTTATTCCCCTGATTGGAGAAAGCTCCAGAGACAGAAAAGTCCTTTGCTCACTTCAAGGGGAGTTTGAGTTTCTCATCCTCTTTATAGTTCCCTATTCAGAATTCTGAAGAACAAACAGCGACACTGTCTTTGCCTGGAGAGACAATTCAGGGAAATCCAGTTAACTAACAATAGCCACAAAAAGGCAGAGCTGGGGAGCAGGACTTGCCTGAAATACAGACACTGATGGTGGGGGACTTCGACTGCCAGGACACTCCCTCCCACAGCTGAGACTCTCCCAGGAGCAGGCACTGCCCCACTCCAGCTCCCAGGACACCTCGTTAAAAGCAGGAAGGTGACTCTGAAGCTCCAAGCTTGGGCTGTGCTAAAGGCAGAGGAGGAGTGGCCTGAATGGGTAATTTGGGGTGCTGATGACCTAGGCTCTTGGGAGACTTGCTGAGGTCAAAGAAGGGTGACACGTAACCTTCTGAGCAACCAGCTGCCTCCTCCCTTGTCCCAGCTGCCACTACAGCCCCTGATCCAGCCCACAGGCACAAGGACATGCCAGTGTGTGCCTCACCATGCCCTTGGCAAAGGGGCACAGGCAAGGAAGGGACAGCAAAGGGAATATAAACCAGGAGGGAAGAATTCCAACAGACTGAACATGGCCACGTAATCTGAGTACCGGAATCCAGGAAGGATTTTCTCTCCAATGCCCTCCTCCTGGCACACCTGGGCTTGGCTGAGATTACCCGTGAGAAAGGTACAGTCATGCTCCAGGAAATCCTACACTCAGGGCCAGCAGGATTTGGAAGGTCCACGGGAACAGGTGAATGCTCAGCCCTTGAGGTGACCGATGGCTGAACCCCACTGAGGCTGCAAAGAGCTCAGCACTGCCTAGGAGCACCCCCAGGTGCAGGGCAGAGCTGGCACCAGCACACAGTGCTCCACAACACTCCAGAGCCTGCAGGGCTCCCTGCGCCTCCGGCAGCACCTTGGGACTGGGGAGCCTGGGAAGGGAAGGGCTGACTTCAGCCAGGGGACACAAACTTCCATGTGATGTTCACCCGTGGCTTTAGGCCATCAGAGGCTGTGCTGCCACAGGAACAGGCCAGTGAGGACCCACCCCAGGATCTCCCAGATCAGGGAACCAAACCACCCAAAAGCTAGGGATTGGGGTTTTTTTATTCCTTAAGTCCAATCAATATGAAAATCCCTGTTTGAGTGTTAGCAGTGAAGGCACCAGCATCCCCTGCCTGGAAACACCACTTTGGCTCAGGTTTCCCACTTACGCCGGGTAAAACACTCTCTCCGTCAGGGCAGCATCCCCTGCACACAAACCAAACCCCAGCACCAGAGCTTTCTGCGTGGATTCACCCCATCCCTTCCCTCCTCGAGCTAGGGGACCTCTGGTCCTGGAGGAAATCCAGCAGACTGCAGACACTAGATGCTCCCACAGCTTCCTGCATGATTTTAGGAATTTCCCTTGCCAGGGAAGGTGCAGGTTGGACACCAGGAGGAATTTCTTCATGGAAGAGGTTGTCAAGCACCGGAAGGGGCTGCCCAGAGAGGTTTGGAGTCTCCATCCCTGGAGATGTCCAAGGAATGCCTGGACGTGGCACTCAGTGCTCTGGGCTGGGATCGGGCACTGTGTGGACTGAGTGGCCTTGGAGGTCTTTTCCAACCTAAACAATTTTGGGATTTGTGATCTCCAATTACTTTCACTCATCGAGGGGTTTCTGGAACCTTCCTTCGCCCCTAAACCTTCTCCTGCAAGCCCCAAAATCCTCGTTGTGACTGGAAGCTGAAACCCCTGGCAGACAAACACTCGAGGCCAAAATGCAAGAGCTGTTTAAGAGGAACCCGACTGCTTATTACAGGCTGAAAACACATTGCTGGGGGGAAAATGCACAGGGAGGCAAAATTAGAGTGCTGGGATTGGAACAAAGGCAAAGTAACGTTACCAAAGTAGAAAAAACAACTGCTAGGTCATAGTTCCTAACAGCTACGCCCTGGCAGGATAACAGCCTGGACCTGGCACATTATGGACACGCCAAACCCAGCTCTTGTAACACTCACTAGCCCCCGACAGCACAGAGTCGTTGTTTCAGACCCCAAGAGAGATCAAAAGGAAGCTGAACCCAAGGGAAATCCTCTGCTGCCATTCCCAGCTCAGGGATCCGACAGGAGCAAAGCGTTTGACAGCTCCTGTCACCGGGACAGCGGCTGCAGCGGGAGGGGACAGAGCCCAAGAGCTCGTTTGAAATGAGCAGAGGACGGCACAATTCACAATTCACAATCCACTGCCTGATCCAGACCTGCAAATGTTCTGTGACAGCTACGGAGAGCCACCCCCAAATATCCCACATTTTGTATATTGTGAAACCAAAGTTCAGGGAAATGAGGTTACTGGGAGGGCAGGAGAGAATCAGCAGCAACACGTGCAGCTGTCGGACAAGGAGTGGAGCAGAAAAAGACAAAACTAAGCAGAAAAATCCAAAAGCTAAGCAGAACCTGCGATGAGACCCAGCGAACACGCCGGGAGGGCAGCGGGGGCGGTGAGCGAGAGTCGGGCGGGATTCACCGGGGACGGAACAACGCAGATGATGTTCGAGCTCCTCTGGGCGCCCCAACACACCCGCTGGCACCCCCAGACACAGCGGGCGGTGGGCACAGGACAGCCCCGGGAGCCTCCGCCGGCATCTCCCCAGCCTGCGGCCCAGCGCCCCCGGCCCGGCCCGGCCCGATCCGGCCCCTCCCCTCACGGAGCTGCCCGGTGCGGCCCGCCCGGCTCCCCCCGTACCTCCCAGCAGCGGCGGCGGCCGCAGCGCCGGTGCCCGGTCCCGGCACATCGCGCCCGGGCCTGCTCTCCGCTACCGCCTGGCCCGGAAGAGCTGCGCCCGGCGCTCCTCGGGACTTGTAGTCCCGTGCGCCGCTTCCCGCCCGCGCCGCCGCACCACTCGGACTACAACTCCCGACACCCCCCGCAGAGAGGCACTCCACGCTACAACCACTCTTGCTACTGGTTCGGCCCGGCCTCCTGCAGTGACCAATCAGACGGCGGCAACCGCCGCCTCGGGCCACGATGCGCTGCGCGTCGCCATTGGCGCGGAGGAGAATGGCGGCCAATGAGCGCTGGGAGGGGCGGAGCGGCGGTCACGCCAACCGCTGGCGATTGGCTGTGTCCACATCAACCCGACCAATAGCGGTGTCGCAGAGGCCATAAAAGCTGTAACGTGGGCCATGTGTGTTCTTTCCAGCAGTAGGTATGGGACGGGATGGGGTGAGTGGGAGAGGGGCCAGTAACGGGGATATTACCGAAAGCGGGCCGGTGATGATTCACATTTGCCTTTCTGACACCTCGTCTGAGGGCGGCGGGCGGCCGCAGCCCCTGCTGAGCAGCCACGGCTGAGGACCGCGGTACCCGCGGCCCAGCTGGGCCGGCGTTCGGACTCCTCCCCCTCACGCGCTGCCTTCTCCCCTCAGGACTCGGCGGGAAGCGTCCGAGACGTGGGACCCGGCGGTGGCGGCATCCCGGAGCCTCCGTGCCCGATCGGCGGCAGTCCCCGGCGTTCTGGGCCGGTAAAACGCGGTGTCGCCTGTTCGGTGTTTGCGGTAAGTGGTGCTGAGCCCCGCGGGGAAGCGCGGCTGCTCTACAGTGAGGCGGCTCTTAAAGCACAAAGAGGCAGCTGCAGAAAGGGCTGGAGGAGAGAATTCACCGACTTTTACTCACCCTCGTGGGTTAGTTAAAGGTGAATTTCCTGGCAAGGTGGTGGGTGCAGTAGTGTTAGTGAAGGGATTTACGCTCTTAACTCTATTGCTACAGCATGTAGATAGAGAATTTAAACCCTTTTTTCTGTTCAGCTCCGTGGAAGATAACAAGTTACTCCTATAATGTTTTACCAGTCTCAAGTCCAGCCTTCTTAAATGCTTTACTGCTGTATTTCTGTTTTGGCTTCTATATAAGGCCAATTTTGTATGAAATGCAGGTGAATAAAGTTTTGAAAAGTCTGGGTTTTGCTTGTGTTTTGCAACTTCCATGGGTGACATGAAACACAGACTGGAAATTTTGTGTGGGTACCCACTGGAACTGAAGTGCACTGAAATGTGCTGCAGTTTGCTCAGCCCTACTCCCTTATTGGAATCCTGGAGTCACTTAGGTTGGAAAAGGCCTTTAAGACCCAAGTCCAGCAGTTGTGCCACATCCACGTGGCTGTTCCATCCCTTCGGGGAGAAATTCTCCCACTGTCCAATTTTAACTGGGTCATACCCCGATTCTGCCATGTGGATCCAGATGGGTTCAAGGCTTAACTAAACTATTTGAGTGACTGACAGTGCTGCGTGTTAATCAAAACACCACTGAAGCCATGGAGATTATTAAAAAATTTTATTAACAGAAATGAACCAAAAGCTGTAAACAAGAGCCAGCAGAAATGGGATGTTGCAGGTCAGGCCGAGTCCTCGCACATGGCTGAGTGCACTGAGCAATTAACTTGAATAATTAACGCCGCACTAAGCAATTCCGCATGGTGGCAGCAAAGGCCCATGGAAAAATCCCAAATGGCCGTGAGGAGGAGCTTTGGGGCCAGGCCAGTGTGCAGGCACTGGGAAACCAGTCCCACACTGGGAACTGGAGACTGGGAGAGAGGGGCTGAGCCTCCTCAAAGTTTAGGTCTAAACCACAAGCGTGGCTGTGGGGTGTCTGCTGTAGCAGAGTTTGTTCCCCACAGACAGGTTGGAAGTGCTCCAAAGGGAAACATTCACATTTTCCTCATTTAGAGGAGGTTTTTTAGTTTGTTTTGGACCCACACTGAGCTAGAAGTGACCAGCTGTGAGCTTTATAACCCAGACGGATGGCAGTCTGAAGGAGAGGGAAGGCAGCAACCTGACAGTAGGAATCCTAAGCCATTAGGAATCCTAAATTTTGCCTTCAGGGAGACTCCTTGTCATCTCAGGATGGGGCTGCTGCTGCTCCAAGGGCAGGATAAAGAAAGAGTCATGGAGCTGCCCGGCTGGTCCTGCCCCACACAAAACCAAATTACTGGGATGAGCCCATCACAGAGCTCACCTGGCTGCTCCTGCAGGACTGGCAGCAGGGTTTGCCAGGAATGCAAACATTCCTGCAGGAATGGGGTTTTCCACAAGTGATTTTAAAATTTAAATCAGTTTTAAGACTCGTCTCTCCCTAAAATACTATTTAGGGAAAAAAGCAGGTTCATTTTAAGAGCCTTTTTCACCCTGTGAAGCTGTAGCTGCTTGTGTTGCTGTAGCTCCCTGAGGAGTGAGGCTTGGAGCACGTGGGAGCTGCAGAAGCTCCTTGTGCCCATCAGGAAGGCGGTGCTGAAGCCAAAATCCCAGGCAAAATGTGGGGCAGGGGCATCTGAGTCAGCAGCTGGGGGGTTGGTGCTGGCTGGAGGGCCAAGGATGGGTTATTCTGTTTTATTTGAAGAGGCCACCGAGGCTCAGCGCAGTGGGCACCTGCTGATGTGTGCGTGGAGTTTTCAAAGGGAAAAATTGCCAAAGGCCAAACACTTCATCCAGATTCAAATTTGTACTTAGAAGTGCAGCTTGACAAAAAAACAGCCAAAAGCCTGACACAGACCAAAGGGGTGAGGAGGCCCTTGAAGAGAGCTGGCAGGAGTCTGCAGCCTGTAAAATCACTGCCTGCAGCTTCCCCCCAGCTCTCTGCGGTGAAAAGAAAGAGCTGCCCAAGAGAACTTTGAAGATATCAAAGCGTTGTTGCAGTCTGAAAACACCATCACACTTACAGGAAGGTATTTAGAATAAGCTGCAATATATTAGGTTTCTTCTCAAAGTACTAGAAACAGCAGAAGGAGAACCAGAGCCTTTCCCGAAGGGATGAACATTCAGAAATCTCGGTACACAGCCAGGTGTGCAGGAGCTCACTCAGACTGACAGCCAAGCTCTGTCTTTGCAGGGAACAGGAGAATCCCTCACTGTGGAAGTGTGTCCCACCTCACAGCGATGGATAGACAGGAGAAAGCAACTACAGAAAAGGCTGCCTTAAAACACACCCTTCCTGCATGCCCCAGGCCAAGGCTCTCAGCTGAATTCTGGGTACACAGGGAAAGAAAAGGGAATTCAGGACTTCTTCCTACCCCGAAAAAATTCAGGACTTTTTTCCTCCTGAGTGGGGAGAAGGTGTTGGTTCCCCTGCGTCACCCCCTGGCTCTCACAAAGGTTACAGCAGCCTCACAGAGCAGGCACAGAAGGAGACCCCAGCCCCTTCCCAAACACCCACCTCCCACCTGCCAGCCAGGCAGGAATGCCAGTGAGGGGAGCTGGAGCTGATGGATGCGAAAGGGCTGCAGAATCCAAGGGAGCTTTTCCTGCTGCTCCTTTGCCCTGGTCTCAGCTGGCCTTGGGGGCAGACACAGACACGACAGACAGACATGCACACACTGCCCACGGGCCTGAGTCTCTGTACAAACACCTGTTAGGACCTGCAGCAGCCCGAGCCTCGCACTTCCTTCTTCACATAGTCGTGGAGCTTGAATTTGGGCTCGTTGGGCAGCTTCATGGACCTGTGCTTCAGCTCCCTAGGAAAAGGGAAAGATGTTACTCTTCTGGTAGGGAGAGGATTTTGCCTGGAAGAAGCCAGAGAGGGAGTTTGGACAAGGGCTTGGAGTGACAGGACAAGGGGAATGGCTTCCCACTGCCAGAGCAGGGTTAGATGGGATATTGGGAAGGAATTCCTCCCTGTGAGGATAGTGAGGCCCTGGCACAGGGTGCCCAGAGAAGCTGTGGCTGCCCCTGGTTCCCTGGAAGTGTCCAAGGCCAAGCTGGACAGGGCTTGGAGCACCCTGGAATAGTGGAAGGTCTCCCTGCCCATGGCAGGGGGGGGCACTGGATGGGCTTTAGGATCCCTTCCAACCCAAACCATCCCAGGATGCTGATTCCAAGCTGCCTAGCTCAGCTCAGTTGAACGCAGTGTGGCCTGGACACTGCTAAAGCTCCCCCTGATAGCAAGGCCCCTGCTCTGGTCACTCACTTTGCAATGGCTGTGAACGCTAATTCCACATTGAGGCCACTTTTGGCGCTGGTCTCCATGAAGGGCACTCCATACTCCTGTGGGATGAGACATAGCAGTGTCAGGAATGGCACCAAGGATGTTCCCAGGGGCTCCCAGGGAGTACTTTTTGAGGACAAAGAAATAAGAAGTGTTAGTAGAAACTTAAAGGAAGAAGAACAGATGAGGAGAAAGGCGAGAGCATGACAAGGGAAAAAATCCCAAGTGCTCCCAGGTGTATTTTGGGTCAGTGTCCTGGTGGCCATTTCCTGTGCACATCCTCAGGTACCTCACCTACCTTGGCAAGTTTCTCTCCATCTTCCCTTTTCACCACTCTGTCCTGGGCTGAATCCACCTGCAACAGGAATGGCAGAGAGCCATTTGTGGTGATCTGGAAGGTCACCAGCAGGTATCTCCTGTCCCCTGATGCCCTGCCAGGCTCTCCTGCCCATGGCTCCAACGTGGGAGGAAGAGGAGCAAAGCCCTGGGGGCAGGCTCACCTTGTTTCCCAGTAACATGAGGACCACATCCTGCTGTGCATATTCATGGATCTCTGTCAGCCAAGCCTGGAGGGACACAGCCAAAGAGAGGGGTTGGCAACGGGGAGGAGAACAGGAATGATGGGGAGCTGCCCCAGTCCTGGGCATGAACACCCTTGGTGGGCAGTGCTGCCATCCCACGCCATGCCAGGGATGTGATGTTCCATGGATGATCCCTGTCAACAAGGGGGTACCCTGGGATGCCCCTGAGCCCTGGGAGACCCACTTTGGCTGCTACCAGATCCCCATTTCCCAGGGTAACAGCAGCCTTCTGATAACCCTGCCCATTCCATCAGCCCACGGGTGCTTGTAGGGCTTTGACCCCAATACCCCCTCAGCCGGGATGTTCAGACTGAACCTCATTTCAGAGGACAAGGCGGATGGTTGGCTCTGGGATATGCCCTGTGCCTGTGTCCTGCATGTGCTGCCCCCATGCTGAGCACACTGATCCTGGCAGGCACCTGAACCTGCTTCCCCGAGCCGTGGGATGGCTTCCCTGCCCTCTAATCCAGCCTAATCTAATCAAACCTGCCCTAATTCCCTGTAATCCCTGACCCCCTGGTGTGAGCAGCCGCCTCCTGTCTCCAGTGCTGTCGCTGGGCTCATAGCAATTCTCAGTGATTGCCAGTGGTCCCTGGTGATCCCTGCTCCAAACCCAGCAGGAATCCAAGACATGTGGACACAGCCCCAGGACCCCACTGCACCCCGGCTGGGCTCAGGGCACTCGGCACCGTGGATGGGTTGGAGTCACTCCTGACTCCCTTTGTTTGCCTTCTGACTCCACTCTGGCTCCATCCCTTCTCCCAGTGCCTGGCAATCACCCTGGGTGCTCATTCCTTCCCACTGGGGCCATGTGTCCTTCAGGGACATCTCTCCTATCTCCCCAGGATCACTGATGCTGCAGACAGGGCTGTGTTACCCAGCAATGTGAAACCTGTAGGATTTTCTGTGTCATCACAGGGTCACCAGCCCTGAGCAGTCCCAGAGCCTGGTTAACACCCAGCACTCACCCTCCTTGAGCCATCCTGCTCCTCAGGCTGGCCAGTCCCAGCTGGTGGGAAGCATTCTCAGTGCCAGTGACACGGGAGCAGGGTGGCAGGACCTGCCCTGTCCCTGCCATGGGACTGCAGGCACAGAGGGGTGGCAGGTGTGGAGCTGCCAAGGGAAGGATGCTCTGGAGCAAGGAGAACTCCAGGCACTCAGGGGACCAGGGGCTGTGGGACCCCAGGAGCTGGTGTGACACATCACAGCCCCAGGGTGTTGATACCACCACGGCACAGGGTGTTTGTGCAGGCACAGCTGCTCCCCGTGGATGCACACAGCGTTCTCGTGCCCAGGACACAAGCAATTACATCCAGTTCAGTCAGGGATAATTGCTCCCCAGCTCAGGACATGCTCTGGCAGTGCTGGCACAGGTGGCCCCCAGCAGCCACATGGGGCCAGTGGGGCAAAGGGAGGGGACACTGAGTGCCCAGGTGTCCCTGACCCCCCCATTGCAATGTGGGCAGCATCTGCTCTCCCTCTCTGCCAGGTCTGAGAGCCCTCTGCCCCAGCACTGCTCCCCAGCACTCCTGAAGGACCTGCTGCAGGGAGGGGCAAACTCAGGCAGCACCAGCCCCCCCAAGGCTGGCAGGAAGGGCAGCTGGGCTGGGGAGGTGCCGCAGGATGTGACCCTCTCCCTGCCAGGTTTGGACTAAGCTGGGGGCAGGCAACGAGGTGCCCAACCCTGACCCACTGTGACTTGAAGGAGCAGAGGGGGATGAGGGAGCTGCTTGCTGGGGAAAGCTCGCATGCTCAGCTACCGCAGCAAGTTCTCTGCCAGTGCTGTAATTACAAGGTGTTGATTGGCCAGAGCAGTGACTCCATCACCCTTTTATTTGCTGTGAAAGGGAAAACCTTCTCTGCCTGTCCCTGCAGGTGCTCAGCAATAACCACAGCCCTTCTGCAAGTGACCACAGCTCCCACCTCCAGGACACACCTCGTCCTGAACAAACCCACAACCACAACCCAGCCTGTCACGTGTGAGGGATGGTAGGAGGGGCTGGGGGTGCTGCTGTACCTGGATGTTGTCGAAGGATGCTTTGTTGGTGACATCGTAGAGCAGGAGCAGAGCTGTGGAGAGAGGGACAGGGCATTAGTGCCAGTGCCAAGCCGAGCCCATGGCTCAGAACACACTGCACAGTTCCTGTGGAAGGTCACAGCTGGGGACAGAAGGCCCCTGCTGTGAGATACAGAACACACTAAAATCCAGCACAGCAACACCTCACACTGCTGGTATTTGCAGAGCCTCCTCCATCCATGGCCGCTGCTTCCTGTGGAAAACCACTCCAGTGATTCCTGACTTACCTGGCCTGGAGTGGCAGCTCAGGGCCTTGAAGAGCCGGAGGGAGGGGCTCCCCAAGAGTGGAGCTGGCCGTGCTTACCGTGGGCATCCCGGTAGTAGGCGTGGGTGACGCTGCGGAAGCGCTCCTGCCCGGCCGTGTCCCAGATCTAGAAGGCAGACGAGAGCACAGGGATCAGACCTGAGCAGAACCCACCAAAACCAGCCCAAACAGCATGGTGCAACCCCAGGAAGCTTCTCCAGCTTTTGCTCCCAGGGACATCAACAGGAAAAATTACCAGAGCAATGAAGCATCTTCTCACTCCTCAGTGTGGGGACACAACATGGCCAAGGGCTCCCAGCACAGCTCTTAATCAGAAAATCCATGGAGCAGATGGATGCATGGGGACCCGCTAATGTGATTTATCAGCCCTTAATGCAGCAGGTTTGCAGAGTGCACGCTGCTGCCTCGAGGATCTGTGTTACCAGGGTCAGGACAAAGGGCTCGGAGAAACTGTCAGGTCTCAGGGGGCTGGAGCAGCTCTGGCTGCAGGGACACACGGAATCTTCATGTCCCATGGGCTGGAGGCAGGATGAGCCAGGGAATGTGGATCCCTTCCAGGATCTCAAACCCTCTCAGCATCCTTTGGCTCTCCCAAAGCAGTAGCAGCCTGGAAACACCAGGCAAACCCCACAGGTGCTCCTCTGGTTTCACCAGGTCCAGCTACAGTCACAGAGCAGCAGGGAGGCAGCAGGGCTGGGATGAGGATCACTCTGGCCAGAACAGCCCCCAGCCCTGAGCAAGCTCCTGCTGAGGGGACAGAGCAGCCAAAAGGGTCCATAAGGCTGTCCCAGGGCAGGAGACATGACCACAAATGATAGAGATGGGGCCTCATTTTGAGGGTGCTCCTCTGCTTTGTCCTCTGATGGGCTTTGTCCATCTTTGAACACCCAGGGCAGCAAGGGAGATGCTTCCAGGGCAATGGGGACATACCTGCAGCTTCACCTTCACCCCATCCACTGTCAGCACCTTGTTCTGAAAGAGAATGGAAAGGGCAGTGAGGGGTGAGCACAGCTGCAAGATGCCCAGGGAGACAGAGCCAGCCCCCATCCCGGTCAGTGTTTCCCCCAAATCCTCAGGCTGATCCCCTCTCCTGCTTTTTAAACTCCCATCCATTTGCACCATGGCCCAGTCAGAAGGTCTCTCCCTGTATCACCACAAGTTCCATCTATTTGGATACCTAAACCTTGGCAATGCCACACCCAGCTCAGGCTGGAGACCTCTGGCCATAAATTAATGAGCACCAGCAACCCACCTTAATGGCCTTCAAAAGACAGTCAACCACTCCACATCCAGCCAGCAAATGAAAAATAACTCCTGGTCCTGCCTCTTGGACCTGTTTTTCTCCTGGTTTCTTTCTCAGGATTTCCTCCCCCCACTTTTTCCTTGGTTTTAGGAAAGGTGGGAGCCCCCCAGTGCCCCTCAGGGTGACTGTGTCAGACGGGGAGGGCAGGAGATGGATCCTGACCGTGTCCCAGAGCAACCACCATCCCAGCAACTCGCACCAGCCTCTCCAAACATTAAAGGAATGCAAGCCTACAGACCAGCAGTCCCAGGGGAAGGAGCAGAGAAGAGATTAATTTGCTCACCAGATCCATAGAAATTAGCACAGTAATCAGTGGGACGTGCTGGAAACACGGCCAGGGAACAGCGCACCAGTGGGATGAGGCAGCTGGTGGCTGCTCTAGTGATAATTTAAATCCCATTTCCTCCATTTGCTCCAGAACTGTTTTGGGATGCTCCCATCTCCCTCATCAAATGGACATGGGATGGCCAAGGCTGCTATGACCCCAGCTGGGCTCCACTGGCTCAGCCCTGGCTACTGGACATGCCACCAGCTCCAGTGCCACCAAACCATCCCAGGGATCCATGCCAAGATCCATCCCTGCACATCCCACACTGCTTAGCACCATCACCCCTTCAGGTGCTGGCAAGGCTCTTCACTGATGGTTTTAACGAGGGCAGAGGGAGCATCTCATCCCCTGCACATCTACACAAGGACCCGGCGAGGAGGAGAGGGCAGGAGAGAGCTGGAGCGCTGCATCCTTCGTCTGCTCAGGCAGGCACAGGGAGACGGCCGAGGTTTATAAATACCTTCAAAGGCAGCGACTGAGACGGGGGAGAGAAGTGATTCACAGCCCGGGAGCTGTAAAAATAGGCAGCCAGGGAGTGGGGTGGGGGAGCTGGGAAGTACTCGGGGAGAAGCTGGGGCTTGGGGAGCTGGCTCAAGGTTTAGGGCTCCCTTCATGTGGAGCTGAGCCTTTCCCAGGATGTGACACCCAGGCTGCTGAAGGCTTGGAGTGCCTAAAACCCAGGGTGCCCACTGCCACAAAGTGCTCCTTGGACCTTGGGGCTCCCAGGTCAGCAAGGACAGGGCCATCCCCAGGGCAGAACCACAGCCATGGCAAGTGGCGCTGAGCATGAGTCTCACCTTCGCCTCATCCTAGAGGATGGGGAACAGCCCTGCCCTGAACTGTGCCACAGGTGAGACAGAGCAGGTTTATGCTCTGCAGGAGATGCACTCTTCGATCTCACCTTGTCCTCCAAAACCCCAGCTCCTACGAGGTGCAGGCACATCCTGCAGGCTCTGCACTGGTACAATGCCATTCCAAACACCATTCCCAGGTGCTGGCAGTCAGCTGCCAATATCACCTGCCAGGGACCATGCCAGGGACTGCAAAGGAAGGAAAAGGCTCTGTGCTTCACCAGGGGCCCCAGATCTTGGCATAAGGGGATGAGGACACTTGGTGATGGATGGGGACAAGGACACAATGAGACTCACATTAAAACCAGCACCGAACAGGTGTCCTTTCCCACAGCCACCTGCGCACCTCCAGCTCAGAGCAGAGTGTGTGGCTGTGCCAGGGGACATGGCCATGTCCCCAGTGTGGCCGTGCTCCAAGGCTGATAAAACACCATGAGTGAGAGGGAGGGAGAACATGGCCCCAACCCGGAGCATGGATCATCTAGGCCAAAGCCACCTTGAAGCATCTAATGAGCAGCCAAAAAAGCTGAAGCTCCAAAGGTGCCCCACATGCACTGATCTCCACTTCAGGAGTTAATGAACACGGAGCTGGCAGCAACAGGAGTCACACTAATTACGACTGACCTATATTTTAGGGAGGTAAATGCTTAGACCTAATTAAAGCCTGCACATGGATCCAGGTGCTGCTGGACCAGCCTGGGGAAAAAATTGATTTTCTGAGGATTGGGTGTGGAACAGAGCAGGGTTCCAGGGTGAAAAGCTGTAGAAGTGCTCCTGCAGGCAGAAGGCACAGTCAGAGCCATCCAGACCATCACTCCTACCTGTGTTCCTGCCTGCATCCCAAAGAAGTTTGCCCAGAGAAGCTGTGGCTACCCCATCCCTGGAAGTCTCCAAGGTCAGGTTGGATGGGGTTTGGAGTAACGTGGTTTAGTGGGAGGTGACCCTGCCCAGGGCAGGAGGTGGATTGAGGTCCCTTTGAACCCAAACCACTCCAGGATTCTGTGATCCCTGCCTGCACAGGGGGGCTGCAGAACATGGGGGAAGCCGAGAAGATGGGAGGAGCAGGGTGGGAAAAGGCAGGAGCTGGGCTGGGAAAGGGCAGGGGCTGCTGCTACCAGCACACACCAGCACACGTGGTTCAGATGAACCAGATGCTCAGGTCTCCCTCCATACCACGGCTAAGTGACTTTCCAGCTTCCAATTTTTTTTTTTTTTTAAGGAGCTGCCTCAATTCCCTCCTGTCAGCCCTTCCAAGGCACAGCTGGGGGCTGAGCTCCTAATAAGCATCTAAAGACAAAAGACGACGTGTGTCAATGCACTGAGACGTGAAATGTGCTGCCAGCCCTGCCGGCGAGGGGAGGGGCTGTGTTGCTTAGGGCTCCTTCCTCATCTCACCCCGTTTGTTAGAACAGAGGTAACACTCCCAGCAGCCTCCTGCCACAATTTGGGCAGGAAAACCACCCCTGCACCTCAGCTCTGCTGTCGCCCTTCCCAATTTCAGTTTTTGTGTCCTTTTTCCTGGGATGGTGCAAACGTTATTAAAATCTCATCTAGCAGGGGCTGCAGTGGAATGCCTGCAGTGCCTGGGGCGGAAAAACACGATGCTCTGAAGTTAAATAATCTTCAGGACATCAGATAAACAAAGTTGGAACCTTGCAGATGCAGGAAAAATTAAATTACCAAGTGCAGATGGTCCTCAATTAAGAGCAGCATTATCACACACCAAGGCCCCGCTGGCTGCAGCCCTGGCACGATCCTACCACCACGACTGCCCGGGAGCAGCCGTTTGGAAGCAGAAGGGAGGGAGGTGAAGGTGCTGGAGCGAAACTGCGCCGTTCCTGAAACGTGCACAGACGATGCTCCCACACAAATCCACTGCTGCTGCCCTGCTCTGCTCTCACAGCAGCTGCAGGATGGGCAAATGCCATTCCCTCAGATCACAGGGTCCCCACAGTGCCAGTGAATCCCACCAGGAGCAACTGGCACATCCCCAGGTGCCCGAGTCCACACCGCTGAAGCTGCAGCACAACCTGGGCTCAGCATCAACAACCCAGCCTCTCCCAGCTCTTACACGCATGAACTCATTAATTAAAGCCTTTAAAGTTAAATTGGATACATGGATCAATTTGCTTCACAATTAACTGGACAAATGGGAAGCTGCTCACTGATGCATTCAGCCTCCAACCAGGGGATCCCCACCCCGGCTCCCCACAC
Organism: Vireo altiloquus; assembly: GCA_013396875.1. Classification (NCBI taxonomy): domain Eukaryota; kingdom Metazoa; phylum Chordata; class Aves; order Passeriformes; family Vireonidae; genus Vireo; species Vireo altiloquus. The sequence continues at coordinate 82,888 of VZRF01008127.1, read as the reverse complement.
GGGCACTGGCTCCAGTGGTGCTGCCCAGGAGCACCCACCCAAGCATCCCCTGCACAGGGGGACTCCACTTTAGCCATGGAAAAGAAGCCACTCAAACGTAATTATTGGGCCTTGGAGGCATCTCCTGAAGCTGAGCAGGGGAAAATTCCTGTCAAAATGGGGATAAATTGCATTAGTGACTATAGATCAAACCGGGTGCGGGCGCTGGGGCAGCACAGAGTTAATTAGTGCCAGTAATGAGCTGTGGGACTGACAGCGCAGCCACCCAGAAATGTCATTAGGTTGTGGTGTCACTGGGCCAGGCCACCTGGGAGTGGGGTATAGATTGGGTTATCCTTTATTTCAGGAAGTCAGGAGAAACCCAGCAGCGGAGCGCTGGCTGAAGGCATGACTGAAGCACCCCAGCCCTGTGCCAAGGCCAGACCAGGAGCCAAATTCCCACCTGGCAAAGCCCAGGGAGCCCCTGCAAGCACAAACACTCCTGTGCCAGGAGGAAATTGGATGAGTTATGATATAGCAGACACGCAAATAACCACCACCTCCAACGGTGGCTGCAAAAATAGATCAAGGATTGATATGGAAATCTGCCCAAAACAGCAGGACACTGCATTAAATTTGCTCATTAAAACCCTGAGGTTTTCCCACACGTGTGCAGCCAGGAAGCTGCTCCTGGTGGCTCAGCATCTCTCCAGGCAGAGCGCCTGGCTCAGGAACATCCCGGCCCATTGCCACGGCCAGCGATTCAGGAGCAGCCCCACTTTGCCCCCTCAGTGCTCCAAAAGCCCAGTCTCTCCAAATCCAAGCAGTGCCCGATCCAGCACAGCCCAGCCACACAGCACCTCCACGGAGAACACAGCCAGCCCACCAGCCTAGGGAAAACCCTTCCAGGAGCACATTCCCTGCAGGAGAGGGGAGGGAACAGCCTAATGCTGTGCTGGAACCTGCGGAAAGCCTCTGGGAATGAGGAGAGTGGGGCAGGGACATGGGCTGGAGGCAGGGCTGTGCCATGGTGTGGCTGGACGTGGTCCTGCTCCAGCCATGCTGTGTGGGGCTGGAGGATGTCCCAGGCACTGGGAATCATATTCAATGATCCTCTTCAGCTGTGCCACCACCAGAGACGGTTCTGTGCAGCCCCAGCATCCCAGGGAGACCAGGGTGGCCAAAACACCCCAGCATGGTTCCCTCTGCCTCATCCCGTAAATCTTCCCTTCAGAGAAAAATCGCAACCATTCATCTTCCAGGGCAGGTGATTAATTCCTCAGCAGCTCAGTGCATTTGCACTCTGTAGCTAAAAATAGAAACTTCTGCCTTGGGATGTTTTCCTCCCCAGGCCTTGCACACTCCTGCCTGCAGCCGCTCCGACGCCAGCACCGGTGCCAAGATCCTTTCAGAACCCACACCGTGCCGGTGCTGGCTGCTCAGCTCCTACTCAGTTCCTCGGCAGGAAATGCAGATTAACACCACAGCCCCTCACAGCACACAGCACTTCCAACCTACTCTGCTGCCAGAGCCTCCCCACAGCCCCTTGGAGGGGTCACCCCACCATGTCCCTTCTGCCACATCCAGCCTGGAGAAGCCACAAGCCCGGCCCTACACAAATGCCCCCCACTCCCAGTCTCCAGGTGGGCACAGTCCCATCCCTGCAGCACCCAACAAGCACCCCAGGGATGTCAGCAGCACCAGCCTTTGTCCAGAGCCATGTTCACTACATCAAACCCCAATTAACATCTCCCTGGCTGCCAGCCCTGCAGAGATAAGAGTCCAGGCTCTTGTTCAAGCAGACACACTGAAGAATTAGTGACTTATCATCTTCTAGTCACATCAGTCTGCAAATAAAAGGGTTTTCTGGCAAGAAGAGAATCCTGTCTTAGGGACAGATTAGAGGTAAGAGGATCTGCTTAGGATCATGCATTTTAAATTCAGCCCTGCTCTGCTTCTCGGCATCGCCCACGGCAGCCACAGTCCTGGGTGAGGGGCACATTCCCTCCCAGCCCGGCTGCTCCATGAAACCAGCAATGAGGGAGCACAGGCACATGAGACTTGATGCTTTCAAGCCCAACAGAGTTGCTCAGGCTCGTCCCAGCGGGAGGGAGACGGGGCTGTACGAGGCTTTGAGATGTCCCCGTGGGAGTGACCCTGTGCCCCAACCCCATGGGCAGCCAGAGAAATCCACCACCAAAATTCCTCAGGGTAGGATCTGCTACAGCCAACCTGGAGACCAGAGCCACCAAGAAGCAACAGCCAGCAGGAAGGCTGCACCCATTTCTGCAGCTCCAACACACGGCTGGCTCCTGGGATGGGATGGGATCCTCCCCACCCGGGGATGGTCTGCACAGCTCCCCCACCACTCTGGGCTGCATTACTCACCCCTTCCATCTCTTTTTCCCCTATTTTATAAAAGAAGGGATATTTTTAAAAATATCCCTGCTTACTTCTAAACCAGGAAGCCTTGGAAACAAAGGGGGCAGAGATGGCTCATGCAGATCCGTGCCAATACTGGCAATAAGTAACGTGGCGCTCAACATATTTATCTTCATTTTCCTCATGAAGGACATGCCATACTGCAAAGCTGAACAGGGATCTCCACAGAGCATTTATTGCTCTATCATTTCTCATCTGTGGCAAACATGGCCCCGTCAGTGCGATAGAGATGAAAAATGGCTCATCAGGTCCTGTTAGACAGGGAATTGTTTATTTAGGGAGAAATAAAGCCTTGCAGCGCTTTTCTGACCTTAAAGGTCTTTTCCAACCTAAATGATTCTAGGATTTGCCTCAGTGACTGCAGCCAGCCCTGGGCTGAAAACTTGCCTGAAGTTTCCGAGAAGACTTTACAATCCAATTAAAAAAAAATCAGGGCTGAACATCCAACAGCAAACACTCTGCCAGCACCCAGCAGTAACACAGCAGCATCTGCAGACAGCACTGCAAACAGCATTATTAAAGAGCACTTCTCATCCCTAAAGAAAATGAAATCCCCAAAGACCTGACAAAGGAATCTGTAGCTTTTTATCCCAAACGCTCCCATCCTTCACTAACAGCCAAGGCAGACAGCTCCCAAAAACTGCATCCTTGCTGTGCAGCAAACCTGAGCCCAGATCCTTCGAAGGAGAAGAGAGTGACCGAAGAACTTTAATGAGATTTTTTGGTGGCTGAATGAGGCCAGTCAGCCTCCAGGACTGGCACCCACCAGTGCTCCCTGGTACCTCAGCCCATCTCTGCACAGTGCAGTGGCAACAGGGACAGCCAGGGCTGAAACGCAGCAAGTCCCTGCAGGGCAGGACCCTCCTCAGCCCTGTGGCTGCTCCCCAAAGCCCAGGGAAGCTTTCTGAGGTTTCATCTTCTCCTCACTAACCACGGTGGTTTCGCTTTGCCGCAGGTGGCAATGCCACCGTGGTCCTGCCTGGCCATCTGCCTCTTGTGCAAGAACAATCCTGAAATCCCTCTCGGACACAGGGGCTGAGTGGGCAGAGCCTCTGCCCCATCCCTCCTCTGCCAGTGCCAGGGTGGCCGCTTGGACCCACCCACAGGGGGCACAAGGTAGAAGCCACAGCACAGGAGCGTTCCCGGCACGGGGCTCCGCCAGCGCAGGCACTGTGCAGTCAGAGCTTTGATCTTTGCAAAGCTTTTCCTTCTCCCTGGCAGCAGTCCCACTCTCCCATTTTCCGCTCTGCTAGAGCAGGCTCTTCCCCAGGTTTGGGCACCACTGAAAGCCCTGGGAGATGCAGAGGTGCTGAGGACTCGCGGCACACTCAGCGCATCGCTGGTGCTTCCACACCAACACCACCCCAGTCAGTGAAACCAGTCCGGCCAATCCAACTCCACCATTTGCTCTCTCTATGTGGGTCTCTGGAGCAGAGCTGCAAGCCAGGACTGTGCTAAGAAATCACCTCAGGGAGGCAAAACACCCCAAATACTTCACTGTGGGTGCTGGAGGTCTGGGCAGCAGTGCAGACCATGCTCCCAGGAAGCTGTTCCAAGACACTGCCAACCCTTGCACAAACAAAACTGAACCAAAACCCACACACAGAGCTACCTCGATTTTTTTGTTGCACACTTGGGAAGCCCAGCCTCAGCCAAGAACTCCAGCTGGAGAAGCCAGGTCCTCAGGAGAGGATTTCCACCTCTGCACTGGGCTGTGGGGCTGATCCCTGGAGAATCAGCCCTCCTGGAGTTGCTCTGCTGCTGCTGCTCTCCTCCAGAACACCCAGCTGTCGGGAGCAGTTTGACCTCACGTGTGTATTATTCAGGAGGGAAAAACACATCTGCCAGGCATTAACGCTTGCTTGGGAACAAAGTTATTTTAGGCATTATTGAATTCTCCACATGTTAATTCATGCACATTTATAAGCGCAGCTCATGAACAGGCTGAACCACAGAGACACTCGCTGAGCCCCAANTGTTAATTCATGCACATTTATAAGTGCAGCTCATGAACGGGTTGAAGGAAGTTCAGGCTGAGCCACAGAGCCACTCTTTGAGCCCCAGCCCTGCTGGGAGCCTCCTGGATGTGTCTCCCCAATGCAAAGGGGTCTTGGGAGCAGCCTCACAGAGCAGGACCCACTCTGCAAGCTCAGCTCCTCGGCACTGACTGGATTCAGTGCTCTGGCTGCCACTGTCCAGGCTCTGCAGCACCACAGCACTGCGCTGGCACCACAGCTGGCACTGCAAGGGCTTGAGGTGCTTCACAGGCCCCCTGTGCTCCCCCTCACACCGTGACCACACAAACACCTGGGAGCAGATGGTCACACAACCGGTGTTGCAGTGCCAGCAAGTCACAGGGCTGACACCAGCCTGGAGGGCACTGCCTTGCCCCACAGGGCTCGGAGGGCTCACATCCCCACCAGCCCAGCACCGCTGCCAAATCCAGGCTTAGCTCTAAGAATTGACAACAGGAGTGGCAACAATCCCCTGGCTCCTCCTCTGAGGAAAAGGGAGTGATGCAGAGGCTGGGGGTTGCAGCTCGACTGCTTCCCCACAGCTCCCAGAGCCGAGCGTACTCAACACCAGGGTAAAAAGATAAACCCATGAAAGCCTGGCCATCCGGCTGCATGAGCTGCTGGAAGGGCTCCCTGTGCTCCTGAGAAAGGGTCTGGACTGACTCTGCACTGCCTAGGGCACCATGGATGGATGCTCATCCAGGGACCCTTCCCCTCCAACAGGGAGGTCTCTGGACAGCATCTCCACTTCGACCCCCCAGCAGCTAGGCTGGGCTGAATTATTCATCCACACATGCAGCTGTGTTTTTCTTAATCATCAGCTTCAAGGAAGCAGCAAGGCATAGAGGCACCGGTGGGACCAGCTGCTGGTGAGTGGCACGGAAAGCAAATCCAGCAATTTCTACCAAATTCAGCATCCAACACAGGGCAAGGTCCTCACCAGTGGGGTCTGCACTTCCTGGACGGGCTGGAGCTCCCCAGATGCCTTTAGCAGCCTCCTGCACTTGGCTTTGGGGGCAAAAAGATCATTAACAGGGAGCCGTTCCAGGGTTGGGAACACAGGGCTGACAGCCACTCTCCCTGGGGGGATGTGCCCAGCACCAGGGCCAGGCCAGGCTCTGTCCCGGTGAGGAGGAGCAGCAGCCCTGGCGTGGGCAGGACCCCCAGCACGCCTGGCACACGTGGCAGCCCGGGGGCTCGCGGCCATGGTGCGGCAGCTCTTCCCCAGTGACGGCGTTAATGCCACAGACCCGCGCGGAGCCTTCGCCGGGATCGTTGCCGTGGTGATGCTGCGCAGGCAAAGCTGGAAAAGCCAAAGCCTCCATTTCCCCAGTGTGTCATTGAGCCCGGGAACATTGAGGCTTGGCAGGCAGGAGGAAAATGTCCCAAGACACAGGCAGATGGCACAAGGGCTGGCGAGGTGGAGGCGATGGCTTCGCGGCATCTGACCCGAGCAGCTGGGCACGGCTCCCACCACTCCCCTCCTTTCAATAAATTAAATAGAAAAAATCCCACACAAAATGGAACAAAACCTGTCCAGGTGTTCACACCAGAACCAGTCACATCCTCAAAGGTATGCTAATGGTTTTCTGGCCTCTAGAAGATGACCTTTCCTGCCTGCTGACCTCCTGCAGGCAGAACTGACCCAGCCCCATCCCACCAACATCTTCCTCAGGCTCAGAAGCACCCAGTGAGTTCCCACAGCACGCACTGAGCTCCTCCTCACCGTGGGACAACCACAGCCCAGGGCCATGGACATCACCCTTTAAAGCTGAAGCACCACAAGCTCCCAACTCATGTTAGTTATGATCAGGGAGAGACATGTTTTTCCCAGAGGAGGCATAAAGATGAGTTATTTGCTGTTGCTTCCGAGAGATTCACCAGTGCCTCAGGGCAATGACTCGGTGCTGAGCCACGATTAAAAATGCTGTATATCCCTGGTAGACAAACAAAGCTATGTGAGCTCCACGGCTCTGCTGGGATCCCAAGCCGGGGGAGCTGGGCAGCTCCAGCACCCTGGGATGGAGCCAGGAGCTGCATGGGCAGTGCCCAGCTCTGCCCGTGGTGCCAACAACAAAATATTTTGCTTCGAAAGGCTCTGCAGGTAAAGCCCTCAATCCCCCATTGCCACAAGAACAGTGTGTGCCCCATCACCATCCAAGGACAGGGACAGCTGCTGAGGCACACCCCACACTACGGCTCCCTCCACCACAAACACAGCTCTGACCTGCAGGGATGGGGGTGCTTTTTCCCATTTTGTTTCCCAAGGAGGATGAACTGCCTGCACTCACTTTTCCAACCTTTGGCATGGTCGATTGCTGCCCTGCACTTGACCACAGTGATGCTCAGAGTTACCACCACAGGGTCCAGCAGAGCCCCGTGGATGGGACTCACCCCATGGCTCAGGTCTCAGGGAAGTGGCTCTTTGAAGAAAGGATGAAGGGAAAGGTGTTTTGCAGAGAAGAACAACACACAGTGAGCACCCGGTGAGCTCAGCCAGAGCTGGCTCCTGCCACTGCAGCCATCCCAGCACTGCCAAACCCGGGACTGGCACCTCACCCTTCCCCACAGAGATCATCAACATCCACCCCAGGAATAACCCAAAGCCTGGTGGGAGCAGTAATTAATTAAGAAAACGAGGCAGTGGCTCAGCAGAGAGGCAGTGAGGGCTCAGGAGATCACAGGAGCTGAGCAAGGCAGAGCCAAGGGTCAGGAATGCTCCAAATGTCCATCCCAGGGGCAGTGGGGGGGTTAGAGACACCCCAAAACCCACCTGTCCCCCTTTCCTGGCTGCTTTCCCTCTGCTTTCAAAGAACAACCCAGTTCTGCACAGCTGAATTCAATATTTTATCACAAATAAAAGATGAAAGTGAAATTAAGCCAAATGTATTCCATTAAATATTCAAACCATTTAGACTTACTCTGGCCCCATTTAAATGTTTTACTGACAATAAAATGCTCCCTCACAGGTCCTGGCACAGGGAACGGATCCAGCCCAGATCAGATCCACAGCAGTGGATGCTCCAGTGCCCAAATTTGCCTCTCCAGGGCCAATTTCCCACCTGGCAGCAGCCAGAGAGGAGCCAACACAGCACAACCATGTGCCCACAGCCTTCCTCCAGCCCAACCTCCTGCTCAGCCTGCTCCTTCACGGTGATCCTGCCAAGGTGGAGCAGGGCAGGAGCAGGGATCTCCTTCACACCCCTGACACAATGTGGATCAGCGGGAATTGCATTTCCCAGTTGAGTTTCCCATGGTCCCCATCCTCTGTAGAGGTTTTGGGCTCCCACACAGCTCTAATCAGGAGGATGCAGAGGCAGATTATGCTGAGCACCTTTACAACCTCCCTCTTTCTACCAGCAGCTCCCAAGTTTATGTTTTCCTTGCCTGTGTCCTGGCGCTGCAGCTCCTGAGCATCCCAGACCTTCTGCTTTCCCCCTGAGCTCATTAAATCCATTATTCGAACCACCGCAGGCCAGGCCAGACCCACGGGGACACCAGCTATCAACATGCACCGGGAAGCCACCAAGCACCAGCCTGGAGACACTGGTGCCCTTCCAGAAGCACATCTCCAGTGCTGTCATGCCAGCTGAAATGGATGCAAAATTCCACATCCAAACTATTCTGGGTGGTATTTCTGACACCAAGGAGGTGGAGAAGGCACCTTCCCACCATCCTGCAAAGAGAATTATGCTTGTTAAGAGTTTTCTTAACCAGGCTCTGGGGTTTGCTGCCACTCCAGCTGCTGAAGCGCTTCTTTGCTTTGAAGACATTCATCTTCTTTCTCTGCCCTCCCCAAGGCAGGAATGCAGCCCCTTGTCCGCTGGGATCTCCGCCTGCACATGGGGGTTTGCATCTTCCTGGTGTGCTGCAGAACTGGGGGTTATTATTTCCCAAAAGCAAAGGAAGATGAGTAGAAGCCCGGGAGCTGTGAGGAGCGGGCGCAGCCACCACGGGCACCGCTCGCAGCATCTCTTGGCAACTGAGCCCCTGCATGCAAATGACAGGCACCGACTGCAAAGCTGTGAGTGTCCCTCTGCAAGGGAGGGAGCTGCCACTGGAAGAAAAGCAGAGCTGGGCTCCCCATGAAAAATGGATATTTATTCCCCCGAGAGCCCATCCTGGAAGCGGGGAACAGGCACCAGGAGCAGCTGTGGAGGAGCGGCGTCCTCAGAGTCACACACAGGCACAAGGGGTAAAATCCTGTCCTCAGAGTCACACACAGGCACAAGGGGTAAAATCCCAGCGTGTCCCAGCTGACCAGTGCTGCCCTCTCTGGGCAAGGCTGCCAGGACCTGCCTCCTCATGCTGGATTTGGGCACAGCTGGTCCCTACAGCACCAGTGACAGCATCCTGTCCATCCCCTGGAACCAGGCAGAAGAGGCAGGAGCATCACAGGAATCATCAGAGACTCCTGGAATGGTTTGGGTTGGAAGGGATCTTAAAGCCCATCCAGTTCCAACCCCCTGCCGAGGGCAGGGACACCTTCCACTAGACCAGGTTGTTCTAAATCCCATCCAACTTGTCCTTGAACACTTGCAGAGATGGAAATCTGCTCTGGGCAAATTGAGCCCAGCTCTCCATACAGTGAGAAATGCAAAAATATGAAATCAGCTACTGCCTGCTATTAAAATTCATCCAGCAATGGGAGCTGCAGAATAAACTGATTTTCAGACAAAGAGCTGCTGGAAACACACAAAAACACGGAATGGTTTGGGCTAGAAGGGACCTTAAAGGTCATCCAGTTCCCAGCACTTGCCATAGGCATACCCAAGGTGGGCAAACAGGCCTCCCCTGCCTGCTCCTTCCCCACCTTCCCCATCCTGGTTGGAGCTGTGTTGCCACTGGCATGGCCCCATGGAGGGGAATTTGGTCCAAGCAATTCAGCAGCACTAAGATGTTTCTCCCAGGAAAAAGCAACTTCCCTCCAGAGCTCCAGCCCTGGAGACCAACCTAAACCCACCCCGCTGCAGCAAACCCCCATCCTGACCCCACACAGCAAAGGAGAGACCAAACACTCTGCCCAGTGCCCCAGTTCCTTTCCTCCAACATCCAGAGCTAATTTTGCACAGAAAGACGCTGCAATAAATTTATTTCCGTTTCTTTCTTCAGGCCTAAGCAGCTCCCCTCCCACTTTTTCCAGATTGATCCATCAGAAAATGAGCCCTGCTAATGCTCCGTGCCAACCGCTGAGATAAAAGCCAGCCCTTGGCTTTCAGGAGACTCCAGGTTGCTCCAGCCCTTCAAAGGGAGGCACCAGGCAAAGGCTGTGAGGGCAGGGATGTGGGCTGGGATGTGGGCACCTGCTGGGGACCTGAGCATCGCCCCAAGGGCAGGGACATGGGTGCCCACTGGGGACCAGCAGATGCCCAGGGCACCCACACCCCTCTCCCAGCACATGGACACCCAGGACCAGTCTGGGTGAATCCAAACCGTGGTTCCTGTTACTCTGCACACCCTGCATGGCTGGAGCAAAGGTTCCCAACCTCCTGCAAAGCTCAGCTTGCTGCAGGAGCCGAGGGCAGCCCATGGAAGGTGCACACACAAACACAACAAAAAGTAAGCAGAGGTGCAACAAATCTCCCATGTAAAAAACCACATTATACACCGCTGATTCCACCCCTGAGCAGCACAGGGCTGGGTGTAAGCAGGAGTCCTTAGAGCTCAGGGCCATCGGTGACAGGTTTTATTTACAGCACAGGGGCCGTCCCAGATTAACCACAGCACAGCCAAGGCCGAGCAGAGCCCGGAGCCTCCCGAGGGGGCTGCGCTGGGGAGCAGCTGAACTCCCTCACATCGATGCGAACCTGTGCACATCAAAGCTGAGCCTTCAAAGGAACTATTCCCTGTGCCCACTGCCTGCTCTGGAAGCCTGGAGCTGTGCCGAAGCACCGGGGCTGGCTCCATCCTGCTGCTCCTCTTGCAGCAGCACCTGAGCTCGGTGCCAGGAGGATGCTCCCTGTCCTCGGGGCAGTGAGAGAGGAGTGACACCGCTGCACACTTGGGAGAACACGAAGAGAAGCCACCCTGCTCTGAACTCCGCCAGAAAGCCTTCCCAGCGGTTCCATCCCCCTGATTAACACAGGAACCATCACCCCTGCTAATGCAAAGAAGCTCATTAGCACCTCTTCCCAGGGAGAAAAGGCTCATCCTTAATTTTTTTCTTTTATGTTCTTCTCCTTTCAGGTCCAATTAGCACAAAAATCTTCACTTGCCCAACCCTGCAAAGCTCGGGGCTGTGAGGATGGGGCTGGGCAGCCCCACGGAGCCCGGGTGCCACTGGGGACAGGGACACGCTGGGTTCACGTGGCCCTTTTGCTTCTCTGCTTTGGCAAGATCTCCCTCCCGCTACTCAGCTGTCACGACAGGACCTAAGTCCCGCTGGCTGCGCAGCTCGAATTTCTGTCGAGGTTTTTGCAGCGTTGCCAAAATTACAAGAAGAGGCAGCTCCTTCCGTGGCACTGAGAAAATCGGGATTCACACCCCTGAGCACTAAACCTGCTCTTTTCCAGGAGCCCCCTCTCCCTGGAACCCAAACATATGAAGTCAGGACAGCACACACGATGTGCCCAGAGAGCTGCTCTGCCCTCACCAGTGGGGTCTGTGGGGAGAGACCTCCCAAGCAGAGGCACCTGCCAGGATTCCCCAGACAAGAGCTCATGCCATGGCTCGGCACAGCTCATGAAAGGCAATAATTAAGCCTCTAATTATCTAGCAATGAAACCCTGAAGGTGACACCTGTGACCCAGACACAGAAGGCAGAGAGGGGTTTGTCCCCACTCCCAGAGGTTTTCCCCGGGGGGAGAAGCGGCTCAGAAATTCAGACAGATGTTTCTGCTCAGCCAAAGCTCTGCCGGGACAGGACCCCTCGCCCAGGGCTCTGCCTCGATGGCACCCACAGTGGGGGGCTCACCCAGCACCCCCAGCCAAACCCTGGCACTGTCCCAGCTGAACTGGGAAGGCTGGAATCATCCCCAGGAGCTAAAGATGCTCCCCTACCAAATCACATTTTCCCAGGAAGGAACACTGAGGACTCAGCATCTGCAAAGCTAAAAGCCAACAGGTGCCATTTTGATGCCTTTTTTAACATTACAATCATCTTTATTTCCCCAGCATCAGTGGTTTGTTTTCCAAACACATTCAGATCAACATCCTTCTTTGTTTAAGAGATGATGATAAACTCGATGCAGGAGGTTCTCCCTCACATAAAACAGTAGGAGGGAACAAACCTCAGGGGCCATTAGGAATTGTAACGCCAGATTAATTATAAATGGATTTCTATTCATTTACATTTGCTCCGGCCTATGCAATCCATTAGCCATAGCTTTGGGTGCATCCAATGGTTTGACATCCTTGAAAAATGATCAATGGATCCTGGAGCCCACAGGGATCAGTGGATGGACTGGGAGAGGAGGAAGCTGGGCTGGCATTGGGGGCTGCCCCCGACGTGGCTCCATCCCATTCTGGAGCGCTTGTAGGGACTAGATGGCATCAGGAAGAGCGGAGATGGCCCCCAGGACAATGTCAGGAGCTGGACAGCTCCGTCCCTGTGGTTTCCTGAGCCGGGATGAGCCCCAGGGACCCGGCAGGTCCCAAACAAAGTCGTGCGTGCACAGGAGCGCAGCTGCCACACGCGCTGGCCTTGGGGAGGTCCCTGCGGTCTCTGGTGCCAGCGAGGCTCAGAGACTGGCACGAACCCTGCCAAAACCCCACAAAACCCCAAAACAACCCCCCTGTGCTCGCTCAGCACACCTCTCCCAGTGGGCCAAGACAACACAGCAAACCCCAGTGACACCTTCCCACCACTGCCACCTTGCAAACAGCCTCGCCTGCTTCATCCAGCATGCCCCCCTGCCAAACTCAAGGGCTGCGGAGAGAAGGAGCTGTGATACGACAGTTTTATGATTAAAAAGACACAAATTAAAACCAGCAGAAGCCTCCAGTGTTGCCACCCCAGAGTGTCATCTGCATCGCGGCGCCCAAGGCGAGAGGGACAATTACCCGGCGCCTGCAAACAGGATTATCCTACTGGGAATGGAGATGCACACCACAAAACTATTTCCATGTCCCCCCAAAATTATGAATGCCTTACAAGGATGATAATAATGAGTTTCAGGGCATACACATGATCTCCCCCACTGTATAATCTGCCCATTTCAGAGCCATGTAGCTCTAGCAGCTCTATTAGAGAAGTAAATTAACCCTAATTTGATTGCTTCTCAGTAACAGTCATTTCAGCGCTCTAATCAATAAGTCACAGGGTTTTATGGCTGCCCTCTGTATCAATCACTGCAATCAGTAATAAAGCACTTTTCATTTGAAGAACACCTGAAACACTGTGTAATTACCTTTGTATAAAATTACAGACCCCAATTTACCCATTTCACCTGCTGCAGCCCCCAACCTCACCAGGCATGGAACATCCCTTCCTTCCTTAAGGCTTTCTGAGCTGTCCTTCATCCCTTCCCAATGTCACTGCACCAGCAAGTTATTACTCACACCCCAGCCAAGTAGAAGGTTACAAGAGACACTCATCTCCCAGAAATCCTCCAAGAGAAGCGAAGATCTGAGATCCTGCTGGGAAAAGGCAGTTGGGAAGACGCAACACTGGTGCATGGCATCACCAGCAGCTCTTCACAGCACCCAGATGGAGCCAAATCCATCACACAGAGAGATGGCACAGCCGGTGCCCCAGGAGCAGGGCAGGGAGAGCAGCACTGCCCAGACATCCTGGGAGGTGACAAGCTCACACTTTAGGGGGAACAGATGGTTGGGGGATTGGTGAGGGACAGGGAGAAGCTGATCTTGTTGCCGGCAAGCCAAGGGAGGTGTGCTGCTGGCTGCTGCTTTGGTGGTAAAAGCTGCCTCATGCCCTGCACAGCTGCTGTAAAGTCTCTTTGGTGCCACCTCTGTAAAGTCACCACTCCTGTTGCTCTGCTGTCCCACCCCAGGGGTGGCAGCACTGCAGACCCCTTCTGCCAGGCCCTGACTGAACCACAGAGTCCCCAGGCAGCCCCCCCAGAAAGGGACTGACAAGGAAACACGGCCAAAAAAAGGTTTCAAGGGCCCCAGCCGGCACTCAGATGTTCCTGCCTGGCAAAGGATTCTCTGGGCACACCTATGCAACATCGGGGCATTGCAGGGTACGATGTGCCTCCCTTTCTTCCTCCCAGTGCACCCTTTATTCCCTGTGTGGAGGAGGTTCCCACCGTCCCCACTGGAGCTGTACAGCTCTGACTGCTGCCCCCATGACTCCTGGCACCAGGATGCTCCAGTTGCTCCCAACCAAACAGAGACCTCAGAGATCCCTCAGCACAACACATCCCCCCAGGCCAGATGGAGCAGGGCCACACAGCACCACAACCCCACATCAGCACCCCAAAGCTGTGCTCAGGAGATTCTTCCAGGGCATTCTGGTTTGTATCAGTTTTGGTTTTGTTGTTTGCTGTTTCAAGAAAAAGACAAACGACTCTTCAAAACACAAACTGCCTTAGGGAAGTATTTTCACGGGCAGATGTCAGGCCTCAGTTGTTACAGGAATTATCCCCAGGATCCTGAGCAGAGGACACGCTCCCCCACCCCTGTGCAAAGCCGTAACGAAGATGCTGCTGAGCCGCTGCCATCACACCCCGAGCTGGAGCCGACACAGCTGACGAGCTTTAAGTCCTCGGAGCAATGTTTAGTTACTCCTCTGCAAAATCCATCACTCACCTGCTGGACACTTGGGAAGAGCCGAGGAGCCCCCCAGGCACTTACCCTGAAGTCAATTCCCACCGTGGAAATGAAGCTGCCGGCGAGGAAGGCGCCGTCCTTGAAGCGCACCAGCAAGCACGTCTTGCCGACCCCCGAGTCGCCCACCAGCATCACCTGCAGGGAGGGGTGTCAGATTCCAGGTTTTGGGAAGGCAGCCCCACTGCAGCCATTACCCTGCTCCATCACAGGACTGAGCAGGAGATGGCTTGAGGGGGAAAAAGTACATCCAAGTCCTCGGACTCAGGGGAGGGTGGGGAAGACCCACAGTGGGATTATTCCCCACCCTGCACCATGTCACCAAACTGGAGACACCTTCCCCTGACAGGCACTTAACAGGTCCTTCATGGGGGCACAAATACCCCCTGAAAACCAAGGGGTGCCATCTGGGTGACAGGAGCTGCCCGTGCTGCCCCCAGTGCACCCACAAAACACCCCACCATGTGTGGGGCTTTCTGGGAGGGTGACACTGCCCATGGGGAGACTTCAGGGGGTCCCCAGCCATGAGCCCCAGCTCCAGGGGTGCACTTTGCCCTCACCTTCAATGGGAGCCACACACGCCCACGGCTGCCCTCCCAGTCCCCCACGGATGCCAAGGCAGCAGCTCCCAGTGCCACCTGCCTCAGTTTCCCCACCCAGAAGCCATGCTGGGCACAGATGGGGCAGGCAGCTCCTTGCCACAAAGCAACCACGGCAGAGCTGAGGCTGCTCCCAAATGCAGCTCCCCAAAACCTCTGCCCACACCAACAGCTGTCCTGTCCCCCAGGGCACTGATCCTGCTCCCCTTGGCAGGATGACACTGAGAAATCCGGGACCATGGAGCCAGGCTGTGCCAGCTCCTTCCACACCTGCCATGGCAGGTTCCCTCTCTCCCAAGGCGCTGCCATCAGCCTTCCACGAGCCATTAACCCGTGACAGGATTTAAATGGCTTTATGGCAGGGACTGCCCTGGGTCACACCGAACCCTCCCAGGAACTGTCAGAAGTGGCAAATGCCGCCACCACCACTCTGCAGCTCAGCCCTGAGAGGCAGCAGCAGCCCCAGCCATAGGTGTAGGTTGTTTTGGGGCCAGAGAGCACTGCCAAAGAGGACAGGATCTGCCCATGGTGCCCCACACCCCCAGCAGAGCCCCACGCTGGTGTCCTACAGGAGCACCAGGCACTGAGTCCTGACATGGCACGTTAAGGGCAGCCAGTGCCCACGGGAGTATCGGTGTGAAGCCAAGGGAAGGGGGAAAAAAAGTAATATTAATACAAAATACTAATTTTTAAAAAAAATTTTCCAGACATCTTTTTGGAATAGGTGACCCTCAACAGCAGCTGCTCCCCACTCAGCACTGCCAAAGCCTCACCCGGGCTTGCAGAGTGCCCAGAGCCAGCTCCAGCTCCATGCTCAGGACTTGGCCACTGCCTCAGGCAGAGATCGGGAGCCTCAGGAGAGGGGAAAGGGAAGGAGAAAGTTTAATAAACCAGGTTTTTGCTGGACACAAAGCAATTTCTGTCTGCCACTGGTTCAAAATCAGTCAAACCATTAGCAGATATTTTATGTGCCCAGTGTATTTGCGCTTATCCAAGACCCCTTTGGCTCACCCTCGTGCCATGGGGACGACCCCCAGGGAAAGCCCCAGCCTGGGCAGGCAGAGGTGAGCTCCAAGAGCTGAGGATCAGTGCAAACACAGAGGTGGCTCCATTTTAGGGAAGCTATTGAACCATTAATGCAGCTGTATCAGGACCAACCACCTACCGAAGCAACCAAACACATTTCCGGAACGTCCCTCACCAATCCCACATCCCAAACCTTAACACCACGACGGCCACAGCGACTGCCACAAGCACCAAGCTCTCAACACCACACACCAAGGTGAGACTTGCCACAGCAAACCCGCGTTCTCCAGGCTCAATCCCCCGGGCTCGGCTACAGAAATCTGTGTTAGAAACACAGAGGGGTTTCACCGAGTCGTGGCCTCGGCCGAAATCACTAAATGAGCCCCAAAATCACTTATGTGAGCCCTAAAATCATCAAATGAGCTCCCAGCTGGGCTTGCATCAGGTCTCATGGTGAAGTGGGGAGGAAGCAAATATGTTTGCTCTGTGAGTCGCTCGCCAGGATCTGAAGCGGCGAGGAGAAGCCATCTGAGCCCAAAAGGCTGGGGACATCTCGGCAGCAGCCGGAGCACATCCGATGTCCCTCGAGGGGTACCATCGCCCTGCTCACAGCCCCGGCTTTCTGTAGGTTAAAGAGGAGCCGGGAGGTTACAGCAACTCCCCGGAGCAGCCTTTGGCCGCCACTTGCACAAGTCCCGCAGCAGCAGCCCCGCTGCCGGGGGCCGTGCGGGCGCAGCCCCCGCCGAGACCCCGACCGGGCGGCTAGAGAGGGGCGGGATGCCGGAGCTGGGAGTGAGGGAAGCAGGGATGCGGGGAAGCAGGGATGCCCTCCCGGTCCTGGCCCCCGGGAACTTCGGGGACGCTACACCCGGCGCCGCACCCGCCTGACCCCGCGCTCCCGCAGCCCTCCCCGCTGCCCCCTCCGGCCCCGCACCTTGAAGGCGAGGTCGTAGAACTCCCCGCTGCTGCTCAGCGAGGGCCGCCCGGCCGCG